>JAVTVY010025686.1:0-11192 GCA_036873755.1 Hanleya hanleyi
CCTGGCAACAGCTTCCATGCCTAGTAGTGGAGGGTTTCAATCATGTAATGTTCAGCTTTCGGATGAACAGCAAACCTCCCAACAATGCGGGGTGGGGAGGGGTATTTCTCTCGCGGCGGCTCCCAGGGCAGACGTGGTTCCCAAACAACTACAGGAGCAAATCCTAGCAGGACAATATGTCAACCTTGCCAGGCTATTGACTTCTAACGATTTATCTTTGGAAGAAAGTGATGCGTATACATCTAATCGTTTATTTGTTCAAGGGAGTGACGTTCACGTTAGAACTGCACATGACAATAGGCTCACAAGACCCCTCAGTTAGAGCAATTTTATTAAAGCTTTTAATAAATATAAATCCATCATGTGTACTCAATATGCATGGCGTAGACAGGAACTGGATGAGTACCAGTCTATGGTAATTGAAATGGCAGACCAATATTCTGGACCTGGGTTCTATGACTATCACAAAAAATTCGCTACTTCGGCTGCCGCCGTGCTCCAGCAACACAACCAACTGGTCGATTGAAGCATTCGAGACGACCGTATTTATAACACAGTGTTTACTGGTAAGCGTGTCAATACATGCTCTTTCTGTGGTAGTTCTACACATACCCAGAATTTCTGTCCTCTGCAAAGGTACTCATCCAGGACTGTCAACAACAACCAAGCTGGTCCCATTATGAGGGGTCAAAGAGGTCAGGTGTCAGAAAGAAATCTAGATTTTCTGGGTCGGTCTATTCTGTTGCATAATGGCATGGAAATCTGCAACAATTTCAATGGCCCACAGGGCTGTGTCAGAGATCAAAATTGTAGGCACTCACACAATTGTTTGTTGTGTAAGCGGTCTCACTCACAATTGCAATGTTCGGCGTCTCGTTCAACCGTCCCACAGACACAACTACCCGCCTTTAAATCCCCAAGGCCAGGTAATTCACTGAGGCCAGCTAACCCGACTTCCCAATGACTCCCTGGTACTCAAAGTAGTCACCCCATTCCTGTGATTCCTCCAGCCCAGTTCCAAGCTTCTACACCAATCAATATTACTCGCTTGCGCGGACTTCTCAGTAAGCACCCCGATAGGGCATGGGTAGATTAATTATTACCTGGTCTGTCCGAAGGTTTTCCTACAGGCATTATCAATCCACCTACCATTTCCAAAGTTTGTCAGAATCTTATCTCTGCTAGAGCACAACCAGCGGTTGTTACAAGCTTACTTCAGGCTGAAGTTGATAAAGGTTTTTTGATTGGTCCATACACAGAAACCCCTTTCTCTCATCATAGAATTAGTCCATTAGGGGTGGTTGAAGGTAAGTACTCTAAAAAGAAACGGCTTATCGTCGACCTGTCTGCCCCCCATGACAATGTGGAACATCCCAGCATTAATGACCTCATAAACAAAGACGATTTTTCTCTTAATTATGTTACCGTTGATCATGCTATTCAGCAAACAAAAAAGTTTGGTGTTGGAACACTTTTTTGTAAGACAGATATTGTCGATGCTTTCAAACAAATTCCTATTCATCCTTCACTGTGGCACTTGTATGAGATCAAATGGCAAGATGCATTTTACTATTTTGTCCGCCTGGCATTTGGCTGTAGATCCAGTCCCAAGATTTTTGATCAGTTATTCATCGCAGTTTGTTGGATAGCGCAGAATGTTTTCGGTTTAGAGGCACTCCAACATCTGCTGGATGATTATTTGGCTTTCAACCGCCCCAACACATGTGCTGAACGTACAATGGCCCTATTGACGCACATTTTTGGTATTTTAAATATACCTTTAGCCCCACATAAAACCATTGGTCCCGTGACAGAAATACCGTATCTAGGCATTATTCTTGATTCTGTGAAAATGGAAGCCAGGCTACCTCAGGAAAAAATTGATAGAATTTTAGAAACTACCTCCCAGGTCCTGACCTCTAAGATGGTAACCAAGCGTCTTATGCTTAGCTTGTTAGGCCACATGAATTTCGCTATGCGGGTCATTCCCTCTGGCAGGTCTTTCGTAGCTTATTTGATTAAGATGGCGCACTCAGTAACGAAACTACACTACTGCATAAAACTGAACGCCGATTGTCGGGCAGACTTAGGCATGTGGCAGTCTTTTTTGTCCTCTTGGAATGGTATTTCCATGTTCCTGGAGGATGAGAGGATCGATGACAGGGATTTTCAACTTTTCACTGATGCCTCTATGTCGGCGGGGTTTGGCGCCTTTTTCTCAGGAGAATGGTTTTCGGGAACTTGGTCAGATGACTTCTTTCAGGTCAAGGGCAGTGAGTCAAAATTCAATATCACCGTGGCAGACCTCTACCCCGTTGTCCTTGCAGCAATGATCTGGGGTCATCGTTGGACCACTAAGAGAATCGTTTTCACTTTCCAAAACATAGAAACTGTACAGGTCATTCAGAAAGGTAGAGCAAAGTCTTGTGTAGTCATGCAGTTGATGAGACGCTTAACTTGGTGTGCCGCACGACACAATTTCATGCTATATGCTAAGGTGACCGATTCTGGCTCTGATTTAGCATATTCCCTTTCTCATTTCCAGATAGATCGCTTCCATCATTTGGCACCAGGCAGCAATCCCCTTCCATGCCCACTCCCTCCACTCTCAGATGTAATCCTCTATTGAATACCACCCTGACGTATCTTTGGGGACGGACAGTGAGTCACCGAAACTTGCAGGCATATCAGTCGGCTTTTCGACAATTCTTACATTTCGCAGCTATGTATCGTCTTACCTTTATATGTGGACTTCCTGTTATTTCTGAAGATATTATCTTGTATTACATAGCTCATTGTTTCAGCATTAGGTTGAAGATAGGCACTATTAAATTACACTTATGTGCCATACGCTTTTTCTATGTCAATGGAGGGAGCACCAACCCCCTCTGTAATTCGACAGGTGATACTTGGCCAAGGTTACGCCTTATCTTAAATGCCGTGAAGAAATCACAGATCAATTACAACACAAATAAGGGAAGTGGGAAGAGGTGCCGACATACTGACAGAGTCACATGACTTCACAGTATAGTCTTCTGGTTAACCTATTCTAAAGCACATACCAAGAATCTAACGATTCGGGATATGTGTTGTATCTCAGGTACGCTTTTATTGTACCTGTTCATGTGGCAACTTGGATGATATGACCACACGGTCCGTAGCACCGGCATAAGCGGTATTAGATACAAATCTAGGGAGCTATGATGGAAATGCTCTGACAACTCGTATATTGGTAATTGGTGAGCTGTTTCGCTGTGACAACTCGTACACTGGGGATTGGTGAGCTGTATATTCGTCAGATGAAAATGACGGCACAGTATAGTCTTCTGGTTAACCTATTCTAAAGCACATACCAAGAATCTAACGATTCGGCATATGTGTTGTATCTCAGGTACGCTTTCATTGTACCTGTTCATGTGGCAACTTGGATGATATGACCACACGGCCCCTAGCACCGGCATAAGCGGTATTAGATACAAATCTAGAGAGCTATGATGGAAATGCTCTGACAACTCGTATATTGGTAATTGGTGAGCTGTTTCGCTGTGACAACTCGTACACTGGGGATTGGTGAGCTGTATAGTCGTCAGATGAAAATGACGGCATTTAACACAAAAGACTAGTCTGTAAGGCCCGATGTCGACCCAGCATCAACTTCCCACAAATGCCAACATATATCAAAGACCAAAAGGTCTGCACAGGGGGCGGGCCTCGGGGACGAAACGTCCACCAGCAGAATCTCGCCATATACAGGTAAAAATTACAGCACATATAAGGGAAGTGGGAAGAGGTGCCGACATACTGACTGCGTCACATGACTTCACAGAATAGTCTTCTGGTAAACCTATTCTAAAGCACATACCAAGAATCTAACGATTCGTGATATGTGTTGTATCTCAGGTACGCTTTTATTGTACCTGTTCATGTGGCAACTTGGATGATATGACCACACGGCCCCTAGCACCGGCATAAGCGGTATTAGATACAAATCTAGAGAGCTATGATGGAAATGCTCTGACAACTCGTATATTGGTAATTGGTGAGCTGTTTCGCTGTGACAACTCGTACACTGGGGATTGGTGAGCTGTATAGTCGTCAGATGAAAATGACGGCATTTAACACAAAAGACTAGTCTGTAAGGCCCGATGTCGACCTAGCATCAACTTCCCACAAATGCCAACATATATCAAAGACCAAAAGGTCTGCACAGGGGGCGGGCCTCGGGGACGAAACGTCCACCAGCAGAATCTCGCCATATACAGGTAAAAATTACAACACATATAAGGGAAGTGGGAAGAGGTGCCGACATACTGACAGAGTCACATGACTTCACAGTATAGTCTTCTGGTTAACCTATTCTAAAGCACATACCAAGATTCTAGCGATTCGGGATATGACCCCGGATATGTCACAAGACCCCGCCTACCTATCAAATTTCCCCTCTGGTCTAAACTGTGTACCCTGCTCCGACAGGGATTTTTTAATTCCTTCGTGGATGCCATGTTACTGCCCGCTCTTTCAATGGTTTTTTTTCGGTTTTTTAAGGTGTGGGGAATTTACAGTGTCAACCAACTTTGACCCTGCTCTCCATTTGGCTATGGGTGACATTGATCTTGATCACCACAGGCAACAGTTTTCTTTGTTGTTGAAATCTTCAAAGACCGATCCCTTTCGTCAGGGTATAACTATTGTTATATTTACAACTGGTCATGAAGTTTGCCCAGTTAAATATATGTTGAACTATATGAATTTGAGACAGCAAAGTACTAGGGATATCCATGATCCCTTACTGGTCACATCAAATCTTAAGGCGTTGTCCATATCATCTTTTATTTCTTCTCTCAAACAATTGTTGGTCGCAGTAGGGGTTGACCCAGACATTTATAGTGGACATTCCCTGCGGAAAGGCGCTGCGTGCACATGTGCGGATATTCGCATGGAAGACCACTTTATTAAAACCCTAGGACGTTGGTCTTCGGATTGTTATCGGCGATATATTTCAGTGAATACCATCACTCTACATAAGGCTCACAGGGCAATGTGTACCAGTACTGGTCATTAGACTGGTGTCCCTTCAATCAACATGTAGGACTTTTGTGCAGACTTTAGACTGGTGTGTCCAAGCCTTGTGTGGATTTCTTCTCGCGCACATAATGTACTATTACTTTGTGAAAACATGTACATCAACATGAAACTTTACAGTGTCTAATTACTTTGATATGTTATTGCCTGAGCTGAATTGGTCTTGTCATGTATGTACTGTTGATATAAATTGTTTACATTGTCGTTGAAATATTCATTCTGGGATGATGAGAGGAGTACATTCCCTTCCCATTCTTTTCTCTTTTGGGGCTATCAGCTCGCTGACTACATCCAGCTCGCTTCTTTTGGGCATTTGCTCCGGGCACACCCGGACATTTTCGCCCCAAACCATTCAAAATTTCACAAGCCAGCCGATACTTCTCTGAGCAACTACGCTACGTCTAAGCCGCATCAATACGACAAGCGTACAGATGGTGTCCACGGCTTGCATTGTTGTTGTCACTTCTTTGAGAGGCCACACTATCCGTCAGAGGCACCACCAGGTGACCAACTCGACAAGTGTTCTCAGAGGGTGATGACAATACTTTCGGAACCAATCAGACTTTCCCGCTAGCTGAGCCTGCCCCAAAACTTTGCCAAAGGATTATTTAAATAAATAATATCATTTTATATCATATTTCACGTTCTTCGGAGTTGTTTCACTAATTTAAAACAAATGGTAATTTGGTGTGGTTTGTGAAGCAACTCCCTGCTGCAGCCTTCCAGTTCATTCTGTGGCATGACCATAAATCTTGACCAGGGGTCTACCCTTCTTAATTTCTGTACATTCCATCTTCTCATTTTATAGCCTTGCTCGTGGGAACTGAATCACTTTCTCAGCGAGTTAGCAAGCATACTGGTCGTGTTTTTAGTTGGCAGAGTAACTTTCAATTTCCCACCCACCCACTCCATCTCATCTCCTAGATTATACATGTATGTAATTTTCTTTCAGCACCATCCATCGGGGCAGGTTTCAGGTCTATTTAACTGGGCATTTGCTCCGGGCACACCCGGACATTTTCGCCCCAAACCATTCAAAATTTCACAAGCCAGCCGATACTTCTCTGAGCAACTACGCTACGTCTAAGCCGCATCAATACGACAAACGTACAGATGGTGTCCACGGCTTGCATTGTTGTTGTCACTTCTTTGAGAGGCCACACTATCCGTCAGAGGCACCACCAGGTGACCAACTCGACAAGTGTTCTCAGAGGGTGATGACAATACTTTCGGAACCAATCAGACTTTCCCGCTAGCTGAGCCTGCCCCAAAACTTTGCCAAAGGATTATTTAAATAAATAATATCATTTTATATCATATTTCACGTTCTTCGGAGTTGTTTCACTAAGCACAGTTAGCTTGGAATGGCTGATATGTAAATGTCACATATCCTTTGGGAAAAACATCACCCAATACATAAATCCTTTCACAACTGTTGTCTTTGAAGTTAACACCTTTCTTCTTCATTCACTTGCATCTAAATATCCCTATAATCTGGTAGATGTGCAGAAACATGCACAATATTCATATAATTGAGTTTGTCTGGAATCTCCTCAAGCCAGACTTGTACATGGCTATGGACAATCCCTCTAATAATTCAATCACAGGAATTCAAAATTTCCCGCAATAAAATCTGGGAGTGATCGTAGTTATTGAAACAGGAAGTTGACAAAATGGTCCAAAATCATGCACATAATCGATCCAATAGTTCATTATTTCAAAAATTTTAGAGGGTGATAATATTTATCATTAAGAGTTAGACTGATTGAATTTCATACACTAAATTAAAGGGCAGGGGTCAACATTGAAGACTGCCCAACTGCTTGATCAGACAGGTGAACTGGTAGCAGTGGGACAAATAGTTTCTAAGCTGACATGCCCAACTGGACAGGCCGTTAAGGCCCATTTCCACAGCACGCGTCGCGACAACCACAACTGCAAACCACAACTTTTTGCAGTTTGGCGCATTTCCACAGCATGCGTTATGACAGTGACACTCTCACCATTTCAACCATTCAACGGACGGGATTCCCCTCAACGTAACCGGGCTAACGATTTCTATCCCCTCCGATTGGTCGATAGTTCAGCGACAACGCATTGAAATAGCCCTGGTTCTAATTTTGTCACACGTCAAAAATGTGGTTCTGATGTCGCTGCGACTGACGCGTGCTGTGAGTACTACACCATTGAATAACATGACGGCTATTTTTCGGATGTGGTTGTCGCTGCGAAAACGCGTGCTGTGGAAATGGGCCTTTATGGCTGGATAAATTCGCCAGCTGTGCATCCGCCGCGACTATTGAAGACAATTAAGTTTTTACAGTATGGTAGAACTTGTCAAATTTATGGTGATGCGAGACTTTTACGTATATTTTGTTGGGGTTTTTTCTTGGCACGATTGCATCCATTCCCGTATAGTGTATTTGTCGTGCTGCTCCCGCACATGGTTTTTCTCACGACTCAGCCGTTAGATATTCGCTCATTGGCTGACGTTGGTCTCGCTCCTGGGGCCTATCGACCAATCGCGAAGAAACTTATTCGCTCTGCAGCAAGTCGGAAAATGGCGGACAAACAATTTTCGCTGTCAAAGTTGGGCAAGTAGGTGTAAACCTTGGACAAGTATATTTGCACACCCATCTGCCTGACAGGACAGGTGATCTAAAGACCTAACGTCGAGAAATGGGGGGGGGGGGAGAAGGAGTTTTTTAATAAAATATTGACAAATATACTGTTATCATTTTTTCCTCTTTTTGCTTATTGTCAGACACCCGCATTACAAAGAGAAATGTATCCTGAAAGTCTCCTCCCAAAATTGCAGAGTAAAAAAGTTGTTGTATTGACAAACGTAATTCAGAATGCAGACATTCCATCAGCAATAACAATCGGGGACAATGGGTAGGTCGATGAACAAGTAATTTGTCTCTACCGGTACAGCACACCCGACGAATTCAGAGTGTTTGCTTTGCAGTATGGAACAATAATATACAGGTACCATCAATAAATTCAGCACAAAATAGATGTCGTACACACAGAGGTTGATTAACCATTCCGACAACATCATTTACCTGCACCAGGTAAACTTCAATGTCGACGATTCTTTTAATTCTGCTTTCACCATGGGCTCCTACTGATCCATACATTGTTGACAGAACATGCCCATGTCCCACCTAGGTAAGATATACACTACATTACCTACAGTATAACAATCAGTAGAATTGATCTTTATAAATATTTTTCACATTTTTCCAGCAATATTTACCCAACTGTTGGAACCAGGTTCAAAATCTACATGGATAAAACTACCCTACATGTATTTATAGCAGATACATGTATTGTACATTATGCTTTCAGTTGATACTCCCCTACATGTATTTATCATCGCCCACACAAAGCAATGGTAAAGAACAATCTAAACATGTCAATCTCACACATGAACCATTAGGCCGCATCAATTTTATTAATGAGCAGATTTTATTTTTTTCTCAACATTGGAAGCAAAAAATAACTATAACTCATGGACTTCGAAAGGCCACCCAAATTTTTTAGACTGGTACAGATATTATAGTACATGTAGGATTGCATTATTTATTCAATACACAAAATATGAGCAGAAGATTCGCATCTTTACTCCCCAGACTCGTCACAGGTAATGCCTCCCTGGCAGATACATTTAACAGTCACCAATCAGAACTAAAAACAATTATCAATTGCTGGTTATCCACAGATGTGCTGAAAGATTTGCATGCTAAAAGACGGTCAGATGCTCGTTTTTATAAATAATTTGGTTTCTATTTTCCGGAAAGGCAAAAAAGGTTCAGTATTTTCTGGAAAATAGATACCCTTGCCAAATATATTTATTACAAGGTATTGGGAATGGATAGGACAAGCAAGGCCGCCTCGGAAACATCTTCCAGACAACACTCCACTACCTACATGTAGATTGGAATAAATGAACTTGAACTGAACAGATATGTGCGGTCAAACATGAACGACGACTGTATTTATGAATATGTGGCTTTCTATTCCCCCACAAATAAAAAATAAAGTATCTGTAAAGTAGATACTCTGGACAAAAATAGTTATTCTCAGCTACCGAGAATACAGATTTTTATATTTAAGAGGATTTCTCGGTATTCAGTCATGTTTTCTTAGTATTCGATCATGTTAACTTTATGGAGGCTTTCCCCCACTTGGACCTCATCACATCCATGAAAACAGTCAATGACCAGTGTCCGTGTGAGAGCCCTTGACTGGAAGAGAAGCAAAGTAGCTGATCTTAATATCAGATATTTAATAAAAATGATTTTCTCAGAATAAGAATATATCAGATACATGTATGATTTCTTATATATGGCATCTGGCAAGATAGCTACTTTCTGCTTGTCCTGTGATATGATGGAAGATAAACAGCTTAAAACTCTGGCCAACTTTTGTGCTGTTTTGCAAAAAAAATGAGGTAATTTAATCTTTATTCCATGAGTAAAAGGTACACGATGGTGTGAAGCCTACAAGTTCGGAACAATGAGTGTAATGCACAAGAAAAGTCATTCCGAATAAAGTTAACATGAATTGCAGGCAAGCACCTAAAAGGTGCGTGGACCCCTCAGCCTGTTTTTTTTTAGTCAAGTAGGATCAGGGCTGCATCTAGAGCCAGTTTAGTTTTGGAAAACATATGGACACCCAAAACTCAAATGAAACAAAAAATGAAAGTGTTGTTGTTGTTGTTCAATTTGAAAGGATTTCTGAAGGAAATACTCCTAGAAAAAGCTTCTGGAAGCCTCAATATCGATCCGATTGCATAGCTGGGTATTGAATTTCATGTTAATAAACCTCTGTTTTGTGATTGATCACAGGCTCTTTGCGCCGAAATTCACTTAAAAAAATTGGACCCTCAATAATGAATTACGAAAAGGAACTGGGAGTTTGGGATCGGAACCTGTAAAAAATCCCTGGATACCGTATATAACAGACTTCGGTTTCACGGGAGTGGTGTGCTGGGATTACAGCATGCAAGGAAGCGTAGCTTTATCAGTGGCAATTTATGCATTGCACAAGTGTGATAACAAGTAAACACACTTATTGACACAGGCCCACCCTTATCATTATTTTTTTTGGGGGGGGGGGGCATAAGCTCCAGGTATGCAAACTGATTCAAAATTGCACACAGTCAGGCTAAAAATGGGCTCTCCTAATCACTCGTTTTACATAATTTCCAAGGTACAGTAACATGTTTGGTGACAATAATTGAAGCATTATCTTGTACTAGTTAAATGTGTGGACACAAATATGGTTCATGCAAAAGTTTTAGATAAATCATATGATGTTACATGTAGAATAGAATGATTTAATAGCATAATAGCAAAATTTAAGAAAAATGTTGTCCTTCATTCAATGAGAATCATGAATGGACCAGGCTTTCTTTTATCAGGGAACCTTCAAAATTCACAACGAAACATGCAACCAAGGGTTCCAGATGGGCATAGATAACAGTGCAAAAGCTAAGCCATCAATAAATTAAAAAATTTAAAAAAATTAAAAATCATGAAATTATCACAGCCATCTGAAAATCTAATCATTTCATCTATCAACATTCAGGAAGCTCTCACCAAAGTTTGGTCAGGCCCGACTTGATAGATCTGCAGATATTCAGCGGACAAGAACATGTTGATGGGCATAGATAACAGTGCAGAAGCTAAGCCATCAATAAATAATAAATTTTTTTTTTTTAAATCATGACATCATCATAGCCATCTGAAAATCTAATCATTTCATCTGTCAACATTCAGGAAGCTCTCACCAAAGTTTGGTCAGGCCCGACTTCATAGATCTGCAGATATTCAGCGGACAAGAACATGTTGATGGGCATAGATAACAGCGCAAAAGCTACGCCATCAATAAATAATAAAAAAATAATTAAAAATCATGACATCATCATAGCCATCTGAAAATCTAATCATTTCATCTGTCAACATTCAGGAAGCTCTCACCAAAGTTTGGTCAGGCCCGACTTCATAGATCTGCAGATATTTAGCGGACAAGAAAATGTTGACGGACGGACGCTAGGACGGACGGACGTACGTACATGGCAACGACAAGACCCCACAGCCCTA
>JAVTVY010025687.1:0-10942 GCA_036873755.1 Hanleya hanleyi
AATCTTGACAAGGATCCAATCTCGCTGTTGTTAATTAAGAATTGTTGTTAATTAAGAATTGTCATTGAAAACTAAGATAACACGGAATACAAATTGTTCAAGCAATATTGGAGGTCTGTGTCAAACATCACTCACCCAGAAGCCCATGCTGTGCCTTGATTATCTTCATAGGAATGTTCAGTACAAAAAAAAAATAAAATAAATAAAATAAAAAGAAATAATAAATAAATAAAATAAAACGGATCTAGCAATATAGTCCAGGGCTACTGGTTAAAGGTGACAAGTAGTCACAGATTTTAGCCCATATTTGGTTTACAGCAACTTCCAAAATGTTGACTTTGAACACTATTACATCTTACGAGGTTTTGCGATATGAAATTGAGAATTTTGTAAGCACACGAAGTGTGCGCAATGAAATTCTGATTTCATAAGCAAAACCGAGTAAGATGTAATAGTCCCACCCACCCAACCCAATGTATATATCTGAATTCAGGGTGGCTTCGTACATTAACTAATCTACAGTACTGTATATTGTACATGTATATCCTGAATCTTAATGCATTTTGGACGTTAAGTACCGTAATAACCTAAAGATATTGGAATTGTATTCTAAGTAAGGTTCAACTTGTGAAGTTACAACAGTACTGTTTGAAGTACATGTAGTCTAATCTATCTCTGAAGTAGAATTCAATCATCCAAGGAAAACGTACTCCAGGTTGTGTTGATTGTGCTGGAAAGGACTGACATACCTCCAATGTGTGATGGTTGAGGGAGATAACTCACAGGAGGATTTAAACCTGACATGATCAGGGGAGATAACCACAAGGAACATTTAACCATCTATATCTTTATATACCAATACACATGTAATTAACATAACATGAACTTTGGTTTATTCGACGAGCACAATAATATAAATCACAAAATACAATCTTCATATGTCACATGTAACAGTGTGAATAATTTGTTTGTTCTTGGTCACTCTCTTCTCGAACTGTATGGCACTCAGCCATTTTGGAGAAGGGAGACTTGGGAAATTTCCCATTTCCGGTTTACTTTCAATGGCTTGTATATCATACTTTAATGGAGAATATCACTATTACATCTTACTCGGTTTTGCTTATGAAATCAGAATTTCATTGCGCACACTTCGTGTGCTTACAAAATTCTCAATTTCACCCGGACTTTACCCGGACTTCTATACCCGTATTTCCAAACCCGGGGTGAAAGTCACCCGGAGTCTCGGGGTAGCATTAATATATGTAGCTGGTATAAATCCGTTTATTTAATGTCAGGGCAGGTTCAATTACCCGTTGGTAATTCCGTGTTGCTAATAGAGTTGGCTGTTCTCATGGAATGCGACCATGCAGCTTGACTTAGTACACACCAAGTGACGACTTCTGCTCTGTTCTGGAATTTATACTTTCGCGGTCTCATGACGTCAGAGACACCTGTCGGCGTTGTCAGGGTACTAAAATATCCCCGAACCCTCAGGAGAGCTTCCATCGTAAAATGACCTAATTCCAAGTTAATCATCTACAATTGCTAGTGAATAAGAACAATATTCAATTCAAGTAGCTAATTCAATCATTTAGAAGTATCAACACATTGCAAAAGTTACTCTAAAATTAGATGAGAACTGGTTAGAGAGTGAAACCTCGCTATCGATCTCTTTGCAAACATGGCGACCATCGGCGAGATCGCACGACAAAATTTGTGAATAAACTTGGATTTAACGAACATCTGAGAAAGTTATGACTCAACAATAACTTGATGAACAACAAGAATAATCCCCTAACCGATCACTGTAAGTAGCTACAAGGACTGATTGACATTTATCTTTATAAGAAACGAAGTTGGCACTGGTTTGCATAGTGCGTAGAATCTTTTGAGACTGACCGAATATATATTGAGAGAACAACAAGATGATTAAGAGTTAGCAGATAATAATTTATATCCGTTCTTCAAAGTGATAACAAAACATTGAAACTGTAACACTGAATATAGATTTGGAACACCACAATTTAACGGATTGTCACAATATGGCCATTGTCCTGCATGTTGTACTAGCATATGGTTATCAGCTGTATGCTGTACTAGCATATGGCCATTACCCTGTATGCTGTACTAGCATATGGCCATTACCCTGTATGCTGTACTAACATATGGCCATTGCCCTGTATGCTGTACTAGCATATGGCCATTACATCCTGTATGCTTTACTTTTTAGAACATGTGATGGCCTCATGGAGTGTCTCCCAGTTGTAAAAAAACTGATGGGTCAGTTCATATTTTCAAATACAAATTCAGGATTGTCATTTGCCTCAGGAGAGAATGGGAAGAAAATCAACCCAACCGCAGAGTTTCTGCCAAACTCCATTAGTAACTACAATGTAATGATGTATGATCACCGTGACAAATAATGCAATATTGAAATATCACAGAGACAGAAAGAACGTATTAGCATTTATATTTTCTCTTACATATACATGGAGTGAAAAATAGAGTTAAATTTATTGTCGCGTTATTGAAATTGATTCGAGAGATGAGTGGACCGGTGAAATTAGAGATAAGAAACAACTGATACAGTAGGAGGCTAGGAGCCAAAAGCCTGACGAAGACATGAATAAATATGTGTCAAAATATTGATCTACAAATTGCTATTCGCTAATATTTTAGTACTCACCCTCCTCCTGTATTATGCCGAGTTAATCATCAGATCCCAACGATTTTAGAAACAAGTGCTAATTCGGTGCAGGAAACTATCCCATTTTTTTTATCAGTCATTCATAATAAAGGTTCGTTGGGTGCGAACGACCCCGTCTCCGAACCCAAGCCATAGGTTATTTTACTATTATGATGGACGGCAGACTACCTTTTTTTACTATTTTTATTATTTTTATTCAGTTACATATATACACGTACGCAACAAAATCAAGAGACGGTATGCGTCCACAGAAATATGAACAAGTACGTACACGTAGACACATATATGACGAACGAAAACATACCAAATGCATAAAAACATGTTCCATTCTCCTATGACATTTTTCATATTTTTATATAGGTATATATTATTATAACATTTTTGTACATTCACACATACATAACTATAAACATGCACACGTATATACATGAACATGTTATATATACCCATGTATATAGCAATATATATACGGTGGATACAAATATATATATATATACGTTCGGTAAATATATACATATATATTGCCTTTATATGGAGACACACGGTGTACCATGACATGTGAAGAACATACACGTCTCTATTAAATACCAAGTACATTAGACAGAACAAATCAAAAAAAAAAAAAAAAAAAAAAATGAAAATAAATAGATAAAGGAAAAATAAAACTATAAATTCCCAATTTTTTTAATTTTTACCCAACTCACTCCCCCCAGAAAACTGGCATCATAATCCACTTTCTTTGAAACTTGTCTTGTGTGTTTTGCATTTGAGAGATGTATTTTTCAAACTGAAAGTTGTTGCGAAATTTATTTATTAAAGCGATAATATTTAAATCTGTTTTTTTTGAATTTACAGGAGTAAATATATTGTTTTGTTATTAGAAATAAACAGTTTAAACAATCTTGTTTGCCCTCCCACACACATACAATTTTTTTTATGATTTATGTTAACTGAAATATTTTTGTCATGGAACCATTCTTGCAACTCTTTCCATAGACGCCACACTTTATGGCACATACAAAGTAGCTGCTCAATTGTCTCTTTATGAGATTGACAGGACGAGCATAGATCATCTTCTCGTTTCCCAATTGTGTATAAAAATGAGTTTGTACATAAAGTTCTGTGTAAAATTTTGTGCTGTATATTTCTTAATTTTGTGAACTTTGTACATGAGAAAGTATTTTGGTACGTTTCAGTCCAGTCTATCTTCAAATTTAATAATCCCTCCCATTTTTCTGCTGTTTTAATGACTAATCCTTGTTCCCCATTCAATAAATCATAAAAGGTTCTACACCCCTTTGTCTGTTTCAATAATGTAGCTTTTTCTATGCCTAGAACAGGGCTATACTGTAACGTTTCACTGTATCCGTGTACTAGTTTAGTCTTCCACACTTCTGTAATATTTGTAACCGCGCGATGGTAGTCTAGATATGTTCCTCTTATATCGTATTTAGTTTTAATATCTTGATATGACAGAAGCTTTCCTTTACAGTCTACGATGTCGCGTATATAATTTATACTTTTATTGTACCAGTGTTCGATAAAAATAGAATGTTTCAGATTGCTATTAAGCCAAACTGGCTGGTTGGCAATATCGTCTACTTTCTGAGGTATTAGTTTTCGTCTTAAAAGTTGTCATGCATGGAATGCATCTTTCCAGAAAGGATTAACAATATTTGGAATTTGGCTTTTCAGGTAACCGTTCCCTAGATTCCATATATTGTGGAGGATACTGGAGTCAACATTAAGGAGATCGTTCCATTTTCTGCTGTGGAATAATAATCTTTTATCCATGATATTTTCAAACTATGCATAAAATGTGTGACATTGACCATTCGCAGTCACCCTTGTTTATAATCCTGCGTTATTATTTTCCTTTGTATACTGTCACTCCCACTATTCCAAAGGAACTTGAACAATACTGTATTTAGTTACTGGATAAAGTCGTCGGGAGGGTTAGGTAGGGCAAGAAAAAGATGAGTTAATTTAGATAGTGCCGATGCTTTTATAATAGTAATTTTGCCTAACAGTGTCAAATTTCGCAATTTCCATTTACTTAACTCTGTCTTTAATTCCTCTAATTTTGCCAAATAATTTATCTTCCAAATGTCTGTAAAATTTACTGATGAAAAAGCTATCCCCAGCATGTTGAAATCTGTCACCCATTCTAGTTTTATATCTTGGCATAATCTTATTTCCGAATCTGTTAGTGCACCGATCCAAATTGCTTTGGTTTTATCTACATTTATTTTAAGACCGGATAGTTTATAAAATATATCCAATGTCTTTAAAGCTGATCTGACCGATGTCTCCGAACCGTCAAGGGTTAACTGCGTATCGTCTGCGTATTGACTGATTTTATATTCCGTTTTTCCTATAGTAATGCCTTTGATATTGTTATTATGTCGAATCATGATTCCCAAAATCTCAGCACACAACAAAAATAAATATGGAGAAATTGGGTCACCTTGTCTACAACCACGACTGTTTTGAAAAAAACGACGATAAGTGACCATTTTGTATAACACAAGTTCTTATATCCTTATAAAAAGTGCGAATCCAGTTCCTAATTGATTTCCCGAAGTTGTATGCTTGTAAAACTTCGTCAATAAAAACCCACGAAACCGAGTCGAAGGCTTTCTCAAAATCTATTAATAAAAGTAGCCCAGGGATATCGTTTTCTTTAGTTGTTAACATCAAATCATACACCAGACGAATATTTTCACCAATGTATCTGCCTTGCATAAAACCTTTTTGGTCTTCGTGTATTACCTTATCCAGAACGGACTTTATTCTATTTGAAATACAGGTAGACGCAAGTTTGTATATGACGTTTAATAATGTTATTGGTCTCCAATTTTTCAAGTAGTTTCGAGATTTTCCGGGTTTATTACTCCCTGTCTGGCACTGACTGACAATCTTCCATGACGATACCCAAAGTTGATGTAATGTAATACAAAATGACCTATATCCTTCCAAAACATTTTAAAGTATTCTGCTGGGTATCCATCAAGACCTGGGCTTTTGCAATTTTTACTATTTTTAAGTGCTCTGGTCAATTCCTCAAAAGTTATGTCCCCCTCTAACATTTCAGACTCTGTTAAATTCAGTTTTGGCATGTCCAATTAATCTAGAAAATGTGAAATTTCGTCTCTGTTGACGTCTGTATCTTTCTTGGAGTACAAATTTTCATAGTAGCATTTTTGTTCGTTTGTTATTTTTGTGCTATCGTGAATATTTTCACAGTTTTCCAGTGTTAGATTGGCTATAGTTTTATTAGTATAATTAGTTTTTTCTAAACCTAAGAAATATTTAGTCGGTTTTTCACCTAAATCGGCCCATTCTGCCCTTGTTCTAGTAATCAATCCTTGTATGTTTTCGCTCCGAATGTTTTCTAATTTCAATTTATATTGGCTTAATGTTTGAATATTTTCCATGTTCGTTGTTCCAAAGTTCTGCTCTATTTCTGCTTCTAAAACCTCTATGTTCCTCTCCAACTCTTTCTCTTCCTTATCTCTATCTTTTTTCTTTCTTGCTGAATATTGAATTGTTTCTCCTCTTATTTTCATTAGTAATGTTTCCAGAAATAGCTCGTCATCTATGTCAAATTTAATTTGCGAATCATCCATGTTTTTGGAATTATCTTCGTCGAAGTTGTGTGCATATTATTGTACAGTTTCCTTTATAACTTTTCTTTCAATAATGAGCAGTTGAATTTCCAGAATGACCTTCCCCTTTCACTTTTTGAAAATTTGCAATGTAAAGTTATGGCAGAATGGTCAGTCCTATACCCTGGTTTTATTTCTGCTTGAGTGGTAATATTAAAGATGTCCGTGTTCACTAGAAGAAAGTCTAGTCTCGCTTGTTGTCTTGGTGACGGCAGACTACCTGGTCCGGACCCTCTAATTGAGCATAGGAAATGACTCCAATAATACAATGTTGCCCAGTTGGAACATCGATTTGTTAGTTTTAATAGTGTTACCCCGTAACCCGTCATATGTGGTTGATGCTGCACGATATCAGCTGATATCACTGGACAGGAGGTGCCGAACAGCCTAACTGTCTATGTTGCACGGGCATTATCTGTTGCCTTCATATACAATCCTTCTCGATCAAGTAATCTGCTTTCTCTGCATTATTCGTTCTTATCGTATCTATTAAACACATTTTGCTGTCTCGGAATATGCTAAAACACATCCCTCAGTTGCATGCGTATACAGAACAGTATATTTTACACATTTTAAGAGGCTTCGTATCCTATAACACAGCGTCCATATATAAAAATAGTATTTGAAAATAACAAATATGTGTTGCATGGTAAATATTACATGATATTTATTGCAATATTCAGTGATTTGGGGTAATTCTTTCAAAAGCGTTTGTCGTCCGTGCCAATTTCTTTTAATTTAATATTGTTTAATATTATTTCCTGATTGACGAATGTCTTTCTTCCTGTCGTCCGATGGTAGCCATCTTATAGTACTGTGGCCTACCGTGAATGTACGTTTCGGTTTATAGCTCTTGTTGCCTTCTCTATTTACGTGGTCGTGTTGCAGTGTTGTAAAGTTGTTAGCCAACCAACAAGGGAGTTAATGGTAGGTCTGTACAGTTCTTCAGAAACACAAGGACTGACGATCGGGGAGAGTTCAGCAATGGGTACATCCATCATTATTCGTCGTAACACTCTCCCCAAACTGTAGACATCGGACGAAGGTCGGGTCCGTTGACCAGACCGAACTTCCGGTGCCAAGTGAGTGCATCTTCCCCAATCTTTCTTGTTAATACTATAGAAAAGTCCCTCGTTGTACGAGGCATTTCCAAAGTCGATATAGCGAACAGGATATCTACCAGAGCGACATTCTACCAGGATATTGTCTTCCTTTATATCGTTGTTCAGAATTCTCCTTTGATGAATGGCTTCCAGGCCCACAGCAAGCTGTTGAGCTATTCCAAGCCATATCAGTCTCGGGATGACATCGTGATAGCTTGTTAATGCACGATCTAGGGTACAACCGTCTCCAAAAAATTCCTGAACGATATCAAAACTGGTAGTGAGTCCGTAAAACTTGGGTACGAAACCTGTGCTGTTCAGGTGAGACAGAATTTTTGCCTCATCGATGATATCCAGTTTGTGGGATTTTTTCTTCTGAAACGTTTTGATAACTACGTCATCATAATCAGAGATTTTTTCCACAGTAGCCTGGTAGATTTTGCCAAAGGCACCTTGTCCAATCACACGTGGACCATCAGCGTCGCACAAAATCCTCAAGGAACGCTGTGCGATAATAGGAAGCGGAATGCCTGCGAAATTGATAGGACTCAAGGATATTCCCAAAGCTACTGATCCTGGAGGCAGTCGGTCAGAAGAGTCCTCTCTTGGCTGAGATTTCCCCGACTCTTGACAGGAAGCAAAGGTATCTTGCTGTGTATGTGCGCTGCGTTTAAGGATCGGGTGTTCTGGTGCGGTCATAAATTTCTCACTCAGTCTCTCATAAGAAGTATCGTGTCTTGCATATTGTTCGTGGTCATCTGCTGAACTATCAGATACCCGCGTTACAGTGGAACTTAGATTGAGAACTTCTTCATTGCCAGGAATCTCACAATTAAATAGCTCAACACTAGGATCAGAGAAGGGGGCTTCAAATTCTTGCAGCAGATGCTGAAGTTCCTGCACTAATGCTTTAGCCCGATTCGGTGACAAATTGTTCAGTTCCGCCGAATGCGGGAAACTGACAAGGCAATCGTTCTGTTTCTCAGAATGCTGCTTCTTGCTTACCACGACACCAGATTCCACACTATGTACCATAATCTGAGGCGGTCTATATGTTGAATCATTATTTGTAAAACGGTCCGCTTGTGGAGTTTTATCATTTCCCGCATCGGCATCAGCGACTGGATTGTATCCAGTGTCTAGTAGCAGCGAATGGGAATCGTCACCGACTGCGACACAGAATTGCTCTTCATTTTTGCGACCGTGGTTGGCCGTTATGGCCGTACTGGAGTCGGTACCCTCTCCGCAACTAATGACTTTTGAGTTGGGTTTCACAGAGGTACTGGAAGAAACAACTTCTCTAGACGAGATATTCGTTTTCTCGGGTGCAGTGGTGATTTTCGCAGCTGAAATATCGGTTTTCACGGGTGCAATGAGAGCTTCCTCAGCTGAGGTATCTGCCGTTTTCTTTAGGTCGACTTGGAAGCTGGTATCAGCGTGGCAACTCTTGTCTTCAAACTTTGGTTCCGTGCGATATAGGTCGGGAATATTGTTGTCATTCGCAGTTTTTTTTAGATGAATTATCTGAGTGTATCCGGTCAATAGAGAGCTCAACACTAGGGCCAAAGAACGAGGCTTCAAATCCGTGCAGCAGATGCTGAATTTCCTGAACTAATTCTTCAACCCGTTTCGGGGACATATTGTTCAGTTCCGCAGAATGCTGGAAAGTGACATTACTCTGTTTCTCAAGCGATGAATAAGCTGGCCTATATGTTGAATAATTATTTGTAAACCTGTTCTCTTGTTGAATTTCATCATTTCTAGCATGGGAATCAGCGACTGGATTGTATCCATTGTCTAGTGGTTGTGAATGAGAATCGCCACCGACTGCGCTGCAGAATTGCACTTCATTTTTGGGAAAGTGATTGGGCGTTGCGGCCGTATTGATGCCGGTAACCTCTCCGCAACTGTTGGCCGTTGCGCTGGGTTTCACGGAGGTGCTACATGAAGCAACATCTTCCCCAAGTGAGACATCCGTTTTCACAGATGCAATGGTGATTTTTCTGCTGAGATATCGGTTCTCACGGGTGCAATTGGACATTCCTCAGCTGAAATATCGGCCGTTTTCTTTAGGTCACCGACGGTGATTTCCTCGGATGAGATTTTCACTTGGAAGCTGTTATCTGAGTGGCAACCCTTGTCTTCAGTTGTTGGATCCGGGCGGTATATTTGGGGAATATCATTGTCATTCGCAGTTTGTTGGGATGAATTATCTGGGAGTATCCGGTCCGTTTCTTCACCTGGTATTGGCGCGGTAATCATAATCGACTCTCCACCTCCCAACCTACATGGCTGAGACATTTGGTCAAGAAAATTTCCCTTGCAATCACCTCGATCATTGTTGAGACGATAAAGGCCAGCTTGTTGCTGTAATTTTCGGTGAAGCTTAGGACCAACCTGTTTTCGATCATTGTGAAACGTTTGAATCCCCAGCGCATTCTTGTTTTCAAGAGAAACTGCTAGCAGGTTACACCTGAGACGACTTTTTGCGATATGCCTCTGTATGGTTTTGTCAGATGAGACATATTCAGAATCACCGTGGATCACGTGACTGCATGAAGTTGTCTGCTCCACGGGATTAGTTTCTGGTGGTGGTATATGGGGAAGTCTGTGTGTGGCCGTCATTATGCTACTCCCAGATTTCCAAATAAACACCCTTTTACTTTTGACTGGATACGGATCCGACACAAACTCAAACACCCCAATCCTCTTTCCGCCATTCCCCGGATAGATCCATTGGAGTATCTTGAAACATTTGGGTAGACCGCATCTTCATTTGGTGGGTACATCGAAATACCGCTGTGAATAGAAGGCAAAATTTAGCAACATCATATTATTTTAAATAAAATAATTTCGGAAACGTTTGAAACATTGCGTTAAAATCGAATGAGATTCAATAAATTACGTGGAGTTCAATCCAGAAAAAAACTCTACATGCCCTGAACGTTTGTATTTGTTGAAACATATTTTACGACTTCAGCAAAAGCGTAATTCAAATACGAGCCCACGGATCCTACCTCAATTGCCGAAATAACTGGATTTCTGTCATTAACGTTAGACTTTTTGGACATCTTCATCTTGCTTGTAGTTTCAGATAGGCTGCACTCGAGATCGTCAGAAGTTAAACTGGGTAAAACATCAGCTGTTGTTAAGTCATGACGTCAGAAAAGGCTAACGTTCTCTTGTGCCCCGATAGGTGGCGCTACGCTCCACGACGTTCTGGACAATCTCCTCAAACTGCCGCCAGGTAACACCAGTTTCTCACTGCTCCTTGCGGCACTACTCTCAGTGCCTTTTTACAATACACAAGCAGTAATATCATTGCACCGTGGATCTTCAAATTTGCCATTGAATGAGGTACAAATCTTAGTTCGTCTATATTACGTAGTGTCTGATGAAAATGAAAACAAGTTTAATTCGGTGGGTTTTCGGAGCCTAAGAGTATTTATTTTATAAAGGTTCCT
>JAVTVY010025688.1:0-117448 GCA_036873755.1 Hanleya hanleyi
TGTGTTAAAGTAGACTATTGTCTGAAACCCGTCCGCTCTTATAACTATGTAGGCGTCAATTCAGAAAAAAAAATATCAAGAAGGGAATGTGAAGGGGAAAAACACATTCATACGAGATATTCATTAAAAGATTCATGGAAATTTTTAAGGCTCGCCGTTCCTCGACTTCAAAGATTCCATTGTTTTTCCCGGGAATAACAGACGCAGGCCTATATATCAAAGGGAGCGAAACTGGAATGAGTTCACCAAAGTTCAAATGAAGCATATTGTGATATTGGCGGCTTCGGCTTCTGAGAGTGCAGAACAATACAATCGCCTCATAATATCTTGTACTCGACAAGAGTGTTCACAAGCCAGGAGATAACATTGTAAGAATAGGCATCAGATTCAAGATCCGGCATTCAGTATCCAGCCGTCGTACACAAGAGAATTTCCGCGTCATCGACAAAATGGAATAATCAATACAAGCCATCACCCGAACGCATTGTACGATCATACGTAGACACTTCTGATGATAAGATGCGGTATTAGGCGATATCTGGGTATATTACGGTGTGTCAAAAATGATCGCATCGGATTGGTCGCAGAATTTTGAAATCGGACCATTCACATGCCTTGTACCAATATACACCTCCATGACCCCACTGTTGAACGCAAAAACAAAGCATTTTGTGAAAAGATCAAGAGAATAGTTCTACCTAGTGTAAATGGAAAGATTGTCCGGCAGGAAAAAATGTCCGGCTCCTATGTTTTAACTCAGCTAAGACATCTTTTCCTGGTTTGCAACTCGGGTAAGACACATCATTTGAAGAGAGAGATTATTTCCTGAAACATTTAATCCTTTAACACATGTACTTCACTGAAAAGGACGCTATGAGTTACGTGAATCTGTTAAGAGTAATTAATTAATGAAATGCGGTATTCTCTTAGATAGTAAAGATGACAGGCGCTAGACAACCTCGGTCCATCTCGATTTCTGATTCTGAAAATCACAAGCGCTGCATCCGACATTCGTTACACTCTAAAAAAACTTGAGTGAACTGTTCCAGTTAAGTTTGAGTGAAATGTACCTGTTCACTCAAACTTGAGTTACTTTTCACTCAACTTGAGCTACTTTTCACTCAACTTGAGTTAAAACCACTCAAGTTCACTCTTGAGTGGGATTAATTTCCACTCTTATGCTTGAGCGAATGTCACTCAATTTGAGTGCATTAAACTCAAGTTGAGTGAAAAGTAACTCAAGTTGAGTGAAAAGTAACTTAAGTTGAGTGAAAATCTCACTCAAGTATTGAGTGGGATCAATTTCCACTTTTACTTGAGGGAAATTTCACTCAACTTTTTTCAGAGAGTAACCCGGCGACGTTAGTTCCTGTCGTCACATCCGTATAACTGACAGTAGTATTAAGGGTCTATCCAGGCGAGTTTGCTTCATCTTTCAACGTCGAGCCCTTTGAAAAATCCCTCCTCAAGAATTCAACCCCAATAACCTAGGGTCACGAAACTCGGTCGGTAGGTTCCGCGGATGTTATGCGTAAATAGCGCGTTTTTTAAACAATGATGACCAAACCGAAAGTGACGTAATCAAAATCTCCCCCCGCAAAACGATATATCGTGATAATGTTTACAAAAGGATACCTGGAAACAAAACGTTAATTTGAGTGTGTCGATTACGTCATCGTGAAGCCATCAAACAAGAATCAGGGCTTTGTCTCAGGAACGGTTATAGACAGACGTGTGAAACTTTCACCGAAGCATACCTTGAAGCAAAAGTGTGTATCGGCATATTCCAGTGACGTCATCATGACGCCATTGAACCGCAAGTTTTATTCAAAGATAATATTTTGCCATAACAGGTGGCGTAATGTCAGAAAGTATGAGAACAGCAGAGAAAAAAGAACACAAAGTCAAAATATAGCGTAATACAATGTTTATTGACCAGTATCGGCATAAAAAACATTAACGCACTGTTTATGCATGATTCTTTCTTATATAATCTATGCTATTCATTCACATACACAATACCAAATTTCAAACATAGCATTCAGTTGCCTACTATGCCCGCTCACTCATTCCTCCTTCCCTCGAGTCATTCAATTCTTCCTCCCTCCCGCACTTCATACAGTCATTCCACCCACCCTCCTTCCCTCAATTCATCCAATCATTCCTCTCTCCTTCTATCCATTCATCCAATCAATCCTCCCTCTCTCAATTCATCCAATCGCACAATAACGTTCAACTAACGTCATACATTATACATCATGGCGATTGGAATATAATGGGCATGTTATTTTATTTCCTTTGTGAGCTAAACTATCGCAGGATCGTTACAAATTATTGTCACGTAATCAAACATGACCGAGGATTCCTTGCACGTTATAGTCTATTTTAGTTATTACAATATCCCGAGGGATCATGGCTCGTCTCATGAAATTTACACTACAATACATATGCATCTGGTGAATAATTAGAAGATTATTGAAGGTGACCGAACTTGACCGTTTTCATCAAAGTTAAATCTAGCTAACAAAATTTGTTTAATGGGTTGTAGATAAGCCTGCACGGTCGTATATTGAAACCGATAAGACTCTTGCTTTAAATACGGCAATATACGCGTAACAACCTCGGGAAACTACTGACCATATTTCGTGACCCTGGGTTATCAGGGTTAAATTTTGGCAAAGGACTCTTCAAGGGTCCTATGTTAAAAGATAGCGCAAGTTCGTCTGGATAGACCCTTATTACTACTGCCCGTTATTCTAGTGTTCAAATGCATTTGCAAGTAGTTACTGTATTTCAGTCACACTGTAAATGTGACTGTTTGTATGAACTGAAGAGACATCTTGTATTACATGATGTGCAAACGTCCCTTGATATCGGGGGCTAGAGACCTATAGCGTAGTATATATCTTACACGCTCGTATTTTCCCGTTTACATGCCATATTCTTCACCAACGTTGAGAGACTTGATGTGGAGACGATTGATCGACCCATCTGCAATAATGCTTTGCGATTAAAAATGTCACATTTTCGAGCTACGACCTAGCAATTGCTTCTGGGCCAGATATGTATATGCCATATGCAGAACCGGTAATATCACTCTGCAGAAAGGGGTAGTCAACAATGTGACAATTGTAATCGTCTATCTTTGCATTTCTATAAATATATTGGTATACCTATATCATCGATTTGGACTACTGGTCTTTCCTTCAAATCCAGAGAATACCTCCAGGCGTAGACAAGTAACATGCCTCTGACTGAGTGTCAGGCATGGTGTGCGGTCTCCCACGTCTCATTCGGGCAGATAAACAATGTCAGAAAGAGACCAGAAAATTCATTCACTCGCCCCAACTCCCACTACCGCAACATATGGTCGTATCGGGTTCGAATGCCACCAATATTAGTAGTTTCAAACACTTACTTGCACTCGAAATGGGCAGAGAACAAAATATATCGAGAGCCACGAAGAACGCTGCCATGTCATCTTCTGGTCTCCTCAAGGTCGCTGACAAGGTAGAGTATTTTCATACAACGACAAAATTCGACCCCATTAAGGTCACAAACCTCCATTGAAGTTTCTGGGCGCAAGATTATTATCAGGATTTGAATTCCGGCGAACATTGATTGGCCATTATACCTGACTGGGCCAGAAATGATCTGTGACGTATTTTAAATGTTTCTATAATATTTAATCGGGAAAAAATCTGGGCCAGTTTGGTTGGCACCTCCGAAATTTGTTGTAATGGTGTTGGGCTGGATGACCCTAATTCTGGCGGTCTTATCTCGAAAAAATGGTGGGGAATGTATGCTGAATTTTCCATATGTTTGAGCGGAAATGCCAGGCTACCTGGTGTGGTGGGTGATTTGTGGCGGCGAATATTAGGGAATATAGTTTTCTCAAGATGTGCTCGGCCAATTTAATACATATTAAGTAAGGCGAATATTCAGTGGTTTGTGACCTTACATTTTGTTGTGTGAAAAGACTCGTACCTTGTCAGCAACCTTGAGAAGACAAGACGATGACATGGTAGCGTTCTTCGTGGCTCTCGATAGATTTTGTTCTCTGTCCATTTCGAGTGCAAGTAAGTGTTTGTAACTACTAATATTGGTGGCATTCGAACCCGATACGACCATATGTTACGGTAGTGGGGTTTCGGGCGAGTGAATGTAATTTTCTTGTCTGTTCCCGACATTGTTTATCTGCCCGAATGAGACGTGGGCGATCGCACACCATGCCTCTGACACTCAGTCAGAGGCATGTTACTTGTCTACTCCAGGCGTCCCTTATATTTACACATTGTCCAAAGCAAGGACCTCGCATGTGTAACATTTGATGAATTAGCAGAATCTGGTTTTGAAATGTGCCGCATTTGTTGTATTCGTAAAATAAAAAATGATTCCTGTGAAATCACACACCAGGCAATCCCACATCCCTATGTAACATCCATGAAGGCAATGTTTCCCCACCATCTGTCTGTGGAGCAGCTTCACTCAGTTTGACCGCAAGGATGCAGACAACCTAAAGTATATGTCATGATACAATTGACACAATCGGAATGGACAGTTACTCCGACATTCCCCTCAGCGGAATCTAGAGTTGAGTTAGCTAGAGCCTATACCTGTTTCTAGAGAAACACATGCATTAAAATATCCAGTAAATTCCTACGAAGTAGGCTACCATCTGCAAATTGTCCGGTAGTCAGTGAGTGAGTGAGTGAGTGAGTCCATCCGAATCCTTTCATCGGCAAAATAAGGAGAACCATTGCCATTAGGACCTTGAGTTTTTTTGCATAAAGTTGCAATAGGGGACTGTTACCAGTAAGTTCTGGGCTGAACGAATTCTGATGAGAATTTCTCGTAATTTTTGATGAAAATCACTGGTGATTCTGACTTGGGCTGTACCTATTTTAATATAGGCAGGATTTCAACTCGGGGCGGGGGTATTTCCAAGAGTTCATTGCGCGTCGTAGTCCTAATGCCTACTCCACGTCGTAGGTCCTGTGATGTTAGTCACACTGCCATATTTACTAATGTTGTGTTAACGCATATATATGACGTGATTACTAAGCTATGAGGGAAGTAGTGTAATATGAACGATTCCTATGACTTACATTCCTGTATGATAAAGTGCTTGTAAAACGTTTATATACATAGCAGATACACAGGCCACTTTAGTGATGGGATTAGTGATTTGCATATTGGCAGCTGGAGTTGAGAATTGAAACGAGAGTTCTCTCCCATGCAGTCTATGGGTTTAAACTTTGTGTTTTACTAAAGGGGCTGAAACCTGAATGAAAGGTTGAGATCATAATACAGTTAAGTTACCCCTTCACCTCCCTCATGTAACACGACACCAAATTAATTTAATTGCCCACACGAGATCCCTGGATTGGCACAGCGGGAAGAACGACCTTTAATTTTGTGGGTCGGGTTACATATAGGATTTCACGTCTTGCAGCACATGTGCGGTGTTGACAGTTAAATTAATGTCGGCGTTAAAACCGTGGCCTTTGTCAGTGGGCGTGTTTTAAGTAATGAAATGTCCTCGTGACTCTCCATTCCTTAAAAACAATGATTTTTAAGGAATGGAGACTTACTCGGTCATTCACCTCTACGGAATGGTCTCGATGGGCATCTTGTTGACAAATGTGGTGTGAATTTGAAAGGATAGCTATAATCTTCAAACGACATAGTGCTAATGGCATAGCACCTACCTTACGTGCTAATGGCATAGCACCTACCTTAACCGTATATAATTTGATCTTGGAAAAAAGGTCAAGATTGACCATCTTAATTGACAATATGTGTGTGTTCAATAAGACCATGACTCATTACATCTGAATCTTCGTCGATCTGGTTGAAATATAACATGTTGTAACCCATAGTCCACAGTCGTAATGCAATCGCATTATGAGAACACAATTACATCGTGAGAACATTCCCCAACTTGACCCTGGAAAGCAGTTCGCCAGTTTCAACTTTGCACATTGTTTGGACGTTGCCATCGTGGTTCTGTTACGGTGGGGAAATTTGATTAAAAAAAGAAAAAAAGAAACAACAACAACAAACAAACAAAACAACAGGCAATGCAACCGCCGTCGTTATATTTGC
Organism: Hanleya hanleyi; assembly: GCA_036873755.1. Classification (NCBI taxonomy): domain Eukaryota; kingdom Metazoa; phylum Mollusca; class Polyplacophora; order Lepidopleurida; family Hanleyidae; genus Hanleya; species Hanleya hanleyi. Next base: position 6,109 of record JAVTVY010025688.1, read on the forward strand.
CCCATGACGGGCAATGCGAGAGTGTGGACCTTCTATGGGAATCGAAATTGATGATTTTTGTTTGCGGTCATTTTGGTCTTTGGTCGAAGATGCCCTTTGAGAATATACATACTTGAAGGATTTTGGATAAGATTCTAAATTATTCATGAGCGAAGAGCGAAACTAACTTTCTATTTTCAGCCGCACAGCGGAAACTGTTAATTACACAACCTTTTGAGATGAGGTTGTCACGGTAACGAACCAAAAATCTGTCTCGCTGTTGTCTGAAGAGTAGAGAGCCTATTCCGGGTAAAATTTCAGCAGTGGCAAGGGATTGTTTATTGTTAGCATTAATTATACAGAATATAGGTGAAATTGTCCGCTACGCAGGCAGATAACACACCTATATATTATCTCCATAGCGACCGACAGTAGAGCCTTAATTCGGGCATCCACTCCACTGAAGTGTATAACCACTACATTTATGATAATAGGCATATACGCCATCGTTTTCTATTCCACTAACGGTCATTTCCCTTTGAATTTATGTGAAGACATTATAACTAAGAATACTCTAGGAGAAAAACAAAGATATTTTCACAAAATCCATTCTAATTGGCCGCAAACGCAGCCCTCCCATGCTAAAACTGTGCCATAAGAATGTGCCCAGTTGAGAGAAAACTATCAAGATGTTAAGAAGTTCAGCAATTCCTGATATCCCAACTGAATCCGCGACATTTCGGCACGCGACATTTTGACACGCGACATTTCGGCACGCGACATTTTGGCATCATTTTTTTACAGGCGGATTTATACTAAAAATTAAGATTTCCAAATCTTTTTTAACATATGATTAACATAGAAATACACCATTTTAAGGGTGACCAAGTTGTAGATCCTTTGGCCGAGAATATCTGCGAATTTTTCCACATATGCAGTTGGTTCAAAAAGACATGGTGTCAAAGCAAAAAGCAAAACCACAAGTATTGAGGTACATGTACATACTGTGATTTTAGACACGTTGTAAATATTCTATTACTAGTGAAAACCTCATCAATCAACCTTAATATATGGGGGAAAAGTTGCCGAAATGTCGCGTATAATCGTGGGAACCTACGAGAATCTACAAATTAGGAACCCTTAAAATGGTCTGTTTTAAATATATGTTACAAAAAGAATGTGAAAATCTTCAATGTTAGCTTAATCTGGCCTGGCGTGAAATGTCGTACCATTCACTTTGTGCCGAAATGTCGCATGCCGAAATATCGCGTGTCGAAATGTCCGGACACCTTCCCAACTATCCATCAACAATTTTTTCTATGTAGGTCAGATGACACATTGTGAATTGTGCCGTTATGCCTTGTATTACCATAGAAAATAACATATAAAAACACGATATAGACACGGAAATTCTTTATGGATGATGGTTAGCTCAGCTGAATATTGGAGCTGATGCTAGTATTTAGCTATCATTAATATACTATGTAAATCATATGTACATGTACCTTTATCTAATGGCCGCATATGGTAGATCGTATATATAATCATAACATAGGAAAAGTCTCTATAACTTCCTTTGATATATCGTAGATATACCTTGAAGATTGGCCGAAAACACAAATGGACGATGGCTATCTACTGAATGGGGCATCTGACGCTTGTACTTGGTTATTCTGGGCATTCTACATTCAGCCTAGCATAATGTACACCACATCGGGTTCTCTACTGACTTAACATGCTGTATCGTATACTTAAAACATAGGGAAAAGGCAATTTGGGCTTGGTCAGCCTCACCTCCCAGTCTGATTAAAACTCAGACTTAATAACCGTTCCTCTATCGGACATGTCGCTAATTAAGATCTGGGAAAGACTGCTTCTTAAATCTGTAGTGCATGTCAGACTGGCGACCAATCACAGTCCAACTTCAACGACCGAATAAGTGCCTATCCGGTGATTGCTCATGGAGAGCAAGAACTTCGTCAGTCGCCTGGGTTGGATTTTTCTGCGCCTCGTTCACTACAGAAATAATGGTATAGGCACCTATTCACCCGTTGAAGTTGGACTGCGATTGGTCGCCAGTCTGACATGCGCGACAGATTTAAGATACAGATTGCCCCAGATCTAAATTAGCGACATGTCTGATAGAGGAGCGGTTATTAAGTCTGAGTTTTAATCAGATTGCTTCACCTCCGGGACCAGAGATGATAAAACCAGATTTAAACCGTATCCGGCACACCCCGAGTGCGACTATCGATTTTCAACTTATTCCGACCAACAGTTTAGCATTCTCATGGCGTCAGATTGTACACCTCCCGCTGTCAGAAAAATACGGCCAGTTTAGGAGGTTACAAACTCTGACATTGTAGAATGGCAGCTTAGAAGTCCACGCCTCCCATACACACACACACACACATCCACGTGTCGCAAATTATAGTACGATTGTCAAAATAATTGTTGCTTTCCATGACGTTGCTTTAATATGTGGGATTGTTAATCCCTGTTATTGTTTCCGTCATTCGGGATATTTGTTCTGCCTACGTTGTTGAAATGAAAAGAATGTCAATACGGTGCCTCATAATGATCCGACTAAACATGGGAAGACAAGATCGTCATATATACATTTGTAAATATTAACAGGCTTTCAGACAATATCAACCTCATGCCTAATGGTTATTGCAGTGAACCTATCGGCTGAGCGTATTTTTAATATGAACAAATGAAACTGATTTGTGGAAAGCAGAGTATTAACCCAGTAAGATCAGAAGTGTAGCGGGGGTGAACACTGGAGGCTAATGGATTCACGGGTCACAGTGAATAGCAACATACACTGAATGTGTGGCAGGTATTTCAATTAGCATAGACAATGAATATATCGAATTGTGTTTGATCATCACACGGAGTGGGAGTTTACATTCAGCAATATAGAGTGAATCTTTGAATTTGAGTTTGGAGTCAATATGGCAAGTGTCTATAATGGTGTAGGAACTTTTGTTCGGATTATGTCCAGCTGAAAGCCAGTGGGTTCCGAAGGCATTTTGTTTTCGCGGCAAGTAATGTTCGTCGATGTCAAGCACTCGACACAGGCTCCCAGAACATGTAGGCTATACTGATCTCATCATCACCGGTAGGAATCCATCTTGGCATCCATGTTTAAACTCCTTGCAGGCACAGTATTGCTCCGAGCAACGCATGCCAGCTGTGGGACTTCCGTTGGCATGGAGATCGGCTTGAGATGAAAAGGCAGGAGAAACACTTCAAATTAGACGAGATCCTTCGAAGGTAGACTCAAGGGAATATTCAATTCATTTACATATATAGTTTATCTCCTGATAAGGGGAAATTCATCAAGGACTATTAGAGCGGAAATATATCCTATGGTATGTGGTGTGCCTCACGTGCGGCGGATCACGGTTTACACCTGAGATGTTAGGGTTGTATTTGCGAAGTACCTGGCGAAGTATCTGCAAATTGTCCGGTAGTCAGTGAGTGAGTGAGTGAGTAAGTGAGTCCATCCGAATCCTTTCGTCGGCAAAATAAGGAGAACCGTTGACATTAGAACCTTGATTTTTTTTGCACAAAGTTGCATTAGGGGACTGTTACCAGCAAGTTCTGAGCTGACCGAATTCTGAAGAGAATTTCTGGTGATTTTGATGAAAAGCGCCGGTGATTCTGACTTGGGCTGTGCCCATCTTAATATAGGCAGGATTTCAACTCGGGGTGGGGGCATTTCCAAGAGTTCAGTGCGCGTCGTAGTCCTAATGCCTACCCTACTTCGTAGATCCTGTGACGTTAGTCACACTGCCATTTTTATTAATGTTGTGATAACGCATATATATGATAAGAGATTACTAAGCTATGAGGGAAGTAGTGTAATATATAGTGAGTTCTGTGACTCGTATTCCTCTAAGATAAAGTGCTTGTAAAACGTATATATACATGGCAGATACACAGGCCACTTTAGTGATAGGATTGGTGATTTGCATATTGGCAGCTGGAATTGAGAGTTGAAACGAGAGTTCTCTCCCATGCATTCTATGGGTTTAAACGTGTTTTACTAAAAGGGCTGAAATCTGTAACACGACACCAAATTAATTTAATTGCCCACACGAGATCCCTGGACTGGCAGCGGGAAGAGCGACCTTTAATTTTGTGGAACGGGTTACATATAGGACTTCACGTCTTGCAGCACACGTACTGGGTTGACAGTTAAATTAGTGTCGGCGTTGAAACCGTGGCCTTCGTCAGTGGGCGTGTTTTAAGTAATGAAATGTCCTCGTGACTCTTCATTCCTTAAAAACGATGGGCCTCGACCCCTTCGGGGCCTCGGTTCCATTATTTTTGAGGAATGGAGAGTTACTCGGTCATTCCCCTCTACGGATTGGTCTCGATGGGCATCTTGTTGGGAATTGTGGTGTGAATTTGAAAGGCTAGCTATGATCTTAAAACAACATAGTGCCAATGGCATCGGATCTACCTTAACCGTATACTTTGATCTTGAAAAAAAAGGTCAGGACTGATCATCTTAATGGATAATATGTTTGTGTTCAATATGTCTATGACTCATCACGTCTGAATCTTCGTCGATCTGGTTGAAATATAACATGCTGTAGCCCATAGTCCATAGTCGTAATGCAATCGCATTATAAGAACACAATTACATCGTGAGAACATCCCCCGACTTGGCCCTGGAAAGCAGTTCACCAGTCTCAGCTTTGCACATTGTTCGAGCGTTGCAATCGTGGCTCTATTACGGTGGGGGAATTTGATATAAAAAAAAAACAAACAAACAAACAAACAAAGAAACAACAACAAACAAACAAAACAACAGGCAATTCAACCGCCGTCGTTTTATTCGCTCCATGACGGACAATGCGAGAGTGTGGACCTTCTATGGGAGTCGAAATTTCTTGATTTTTGTTTGCGGTGATTTTGGTCTTTGGTCGAGGATGTCCTTTGAGAATATACATACTTGTAGGATTTTGGATAAGATTCTAAATTATTCATGGCCGAAGAGCGAAACTAACTTTCTGTTTTCAGCCGCACAGCGGAAACTGTTAATTACACAACCTTTTGAGATGAGGTTGTCACGGTAACGAACCAAAAATCTGTCTGAAGGGTAGAGAGCCTATTCCGGGTAAAATTTCAGCAGTGGCAAGGGATTGTTTATTGTTAGCATTAATTATACAGAATATAGGTGAAATTCTCCGCTACGCAGGCAGATAACTCTATATATTATCTCCATAGCAACCGACAGTAGAGACTTAATTCGGGCATTCACTCCACTGAAGTGTATAACCACTCCATTTATGAAAATAGGCATATACGTAATCGTTTTCTATTCTACTAACAGAGTCATTTCCCTTTGAATCTATGTGAAGACATGATAACCAAGGATACTGTAGGAGAAAAAGATATTTTCACAAAATCCATTCTAATTGACCGCAAACGCAGCCCTCCTCCCATCCCCTCCCGATGCTAAAACTGTGTCATAAGAATGTGCCCAGTTGACAGAAAACTATCAACTTCATGAAGATGTTAAGAAGTTCAGCAGTTTCTGGTATCCCAACTGAATCCGCGACATTTCGGCACAAAATAAAGAGTACGACATTTCGGCACCATTTTTTTACAGGCCAATTTATACTAAAAATTAAGATTTTCACATCTTTTTTTAACATATGATTAACACATAAACATATCATTTTAAGGGTGACCAAGTTGTAGATTCTTTGGCCGAGAATATCTGCGATATTTTGGCAACTTTCTCCACATATGCAGTTGGTTCAAAAAGACATGGCGTCAAAGCAAAATGCAAAACCACAACTATTGAGGTACATGTACATACTGTGATTTTAGACACGTTGTAAATATTCTATTACTAGTGAAAACCTCATCAATCAACCTTAATATGTGGAAAAAGTTGCTGAAATGTCGCGTATAACCGTGGGTGCCTACGAGAATCTACAACTTAGTAACCCTTAAAATGGTCTGTTTTAAATATATGTTACAAAAAGAATGTGAAAATCTGTATTTTTAGCTTAATTTGGCTTGACAAAATGGTGCCGAAATGTCGCGTGCCGAAATGTCGAACCCTTTACTTTGTGCCAAAATGTCGCATGCCGAAATGTCGCGTGTCGAAATGTCGCTTACCGAAATGTCGCGTGCCGAAATGTCCGGACACCGGCCCGACTGTCCATGAACAGTTTTTTCTATGTAGGTCATATGACACATTGTGCAATGTGCCGTTATGCATTGTACCATAGAAAATACCATATAGAAAAACACAATATATTCAAATATAGATACGGGAATTCTTTATGGATGATGGCTAGCTCAGCTGAATATTGGAGCTGATGCTAGTATTTAGCTATAATTAATATACTACGCACAGCCTCTGTACATGTACATTTATCCAATAGCTGCATATTGTAGATCTTATATATACTCATAACATAGGAAAACACAATTTGTATGATTTAGTTATCGGGAGGATTCTACATACAGCCCCGGCAATCATATACAGTCTCTATAAATTCATCTGATCTATCGTAGATAGACCTCCAAGATTGGAAATCACAAATAGACGATGGCTAGCTACTGAATGCGGCATCTGACGCTTGTACTTGGTTAACCTGGACATTCTGCATTCAGCCTAGCATAATGTACACCACATCGGGTTCTCCACTGACTTAACATGCTATATTGTATATATATATATACATATACACACCCAGACACGCACACACACACACACACACGCACACACCCAGACACGCACACACACACACACACACACACATCTACACACACCCACGTGTCTCAAATTATAGTACGATTGTCAAAATAATTGTTGCTTTCCATGACGTTGCTTTAATATGTGGGGTTGCTAATCCCTGTTATTGTTTCCCTCACTCGGGATATATGTTCTGCCTACGTTGTTGTGATGGAAAGAATGTCAGTACGGTGCCTCATAATGATTCGACTAAACATGGAAAGAAAACATCGTCATATATACATTTGTAAATATTAACAAGCTTTCAGACAATACCATCCTCATGTCTGGGGGCTATTGCAGTGAGCCTTTATCGGCTGAGCGTATTTAAATATGAACAAATAAAATTGATTTGTGGAAAGCAGAGTATTAACCCAGTAAGATTAGAAGTGGAGCGGGGGGGGGGACACTAGAGGCTAATGGATTCACGGGTCACAGTGAATAACAACATACACTGAATGTGTGGCAGATATTTCGATTAGCATAGACAATGAATATATTGAATTGTGTTTTATCATCACACGGAGTGGGACTTTACATTCAGCAATATAGAGTGAATCTTTGAATTTGAGTTTAGAGTCAATATGGCAAGTGTCTATAATGGTGTAGGAACTTTTGTTCGGATTATGTCGAGCTGAAAGCCAGTGGTTTCCGAAGGCAGTTTGTTTTCGCGGCAAGTAATGTTCGTCGATGTCAAGCACTCGGCACAGGCTCCCAGAATATGTAGGCTATACTAATATCATCACCGGTAGGAATCCATCTTGGCATCCATGTTTAAACTCCGCACAGTATTACTCCGAGCAACGCATACCAGCTGTGGGACTTCCGTTGGCATTGAGATTGGCTTGAGATGAAAAACCAGGAGAAACACTTCAAATTAGACGAGATCCTTCGGAGGTGAACTCAAGGGAATATTCATTTCATTTAGATATATAGGTTATCTCCTGATAAGGAAAAATTCATCGAGGACTATTTGGGCGGAAATACATCCTACGGTATGTGGTGTGCCTCAAGTGTGACGGATCACGGTTTACACCTGAGATAGTAGTATAGGGTTGTTTTTCCGAAGTACCTGACCGCACTCTCCGCCGGAGATGGGCCTTTCATCTCTTCATCTGTGTGCGGTGGAAACGTTTCATGACCACAATGGTTTTGATGCACGGATGTAGTTTGTTCATTGACCAGTGACACTATTCATGCATGCATTTGAAGCAAGAAATCTTACAGCTAAGTTTCCATTGTGTAATTATCCTGGTGATACGATTAGTCTCAGTACTTAAGTTGAAAGAACAGTGCTATACAGGCCTCTCCATTGATATATACATACTTTTATGTGGTACTTGTGAATAATGTCCCAAGGACAATTATGCCCCAACATGTACAGGGGTCTTAAGCCGTACGACGTCGGGCATTACAGGTTAGTTTTCCTGGGTATTCTTGCATTTATCAGGTTTACCCCATGTTGAAGCGTTTACTTCATCAGACGTCCGCGATACTCATCCATCAACACCAGATGAGTTGTTTGAGCTGTTTTTTTCATCACAGCCTCCGAGCTATTTTATGTAATCCGCTTAAGCCGGTGCTAGGTGCCGTGTGGATACTACTTCATAGTCTCCACATGAACATCTGCAATAAAAGCGCGGCTGAGATACTCAGGCTACGTCCGAGAATCCACCGTATTCTCGGATCTGAATGTGAGGTGCCGAGGGAGTCATATGGTTGCTTTTTAGTCACCAGACGTCGTCAATTTTTCCCACCTCTTGCATATCGATCCAATTTATATCATAGTCAATGTCGATTGTCAGATCAATGTATTTCGTTTGAATCATGGACAATGTGTATTTGAAGAATCAAAAATTCCAGTGAATTTTAATTAAAGATACAGTCCAGACAATCATGATGTTTACTGTCCGTGCATCAGATGCATCGCCGCTCATGGTCGGTCTTGCCCACCCTTCTGATGCGTCAATCTTTGGCAATGTTCGCTCTTGTCCGTTAGACGTATTGTCCGTCGTCTGTTCGATCGGGTCCACCCATAAGCGTCTTACAGGATACTGTAACGGCAACATGTCATGGAACTGCTGTTTTCGCATTTTGTCCGCATTTTCAGGGCCTCTGTGGGTGGCAACCCCATATCCTTTCCCAAGTGACACTTAGGTTTCATGATGGATAGTGCGTTGGATCGCCCTTTGTTTCACGTGGCAGCAGGCTATGTTGTTCATAGATCACCATGAATGTTTTCTGATGTAGGGAGGTATATGGATGTACGCCTTTTGTAATTATTGTGTCCCTCGTCCACGATCATCGCAGCTTGGGTATTAATTGCCGATGTTGCAATACGATGACACAAGGTGGGTCTCCTTTCATCTTCGCTCGGGCTTTCCAAGGGACCAGTTCTCTGCTTCAGCTAACCAGGTCTTCGTATCGCTGGGTGGACTCTCATTGTCAGTAGTTTCCACATCACTACCCGCATTAGTGGGTAGGCTTTCAGCATAAGCGTCAGCGGGCTAATGCGCTTTTGGCGTCTCAGTGTCTTCGTACCCTTGCATATTTTTCTGGGGTCATATCATAATTACAACACATATAAGGGAAGTGGGAAGAGGTGCCGACATACTGACAGTCACATGACTTCACAGTATAGTCTTCCGGTTAACCTATTCTAAAGCACATACCAAGAATCTAACGATTCATGATATGTGTTGTATCTCAGGTACGCTTTTATTGTACCTGTTCATGTGACAACTTGGATGATATGACCACACGGCCCCTAGCACCGGCATAAGCGGTATTAGATACAAATGTACAGAACCATGATGGAAATGCTCTGACAACTCGTATATTGGTAATTGGTGAGCTGTTTCGCTGTGACAACTCGTTTACTGGGGATTGGTGAGCTGTATCGTCGACAGATGAAAATGACGACATTTAACACAAAAGACTAGTCTGTATGTCGACTCAGCATCAACTTCCCACAAATGCCAACATATATCAAAGACCAAAAGGTGTCCCGTGAATGTTCGTCTGCACTCAATGTAACGATAAGCCACGTTGACGGTTGGACGTCAACTGTACTCGTCTTTCGGATAGGATTTTATGAACGTAACACAGTAATGCCGACCAACACCGGTCTTTCTGGAACATCACCGAGAGAGTGAGCGAGAGTGAGAGCGAGAGAGAGAGCTTCGAAGCACTGATTGATCTAAATGGTCACGTGATATCCGATGAAATTGAAACTAATTCATTGAAACGCATTAACGTCGGGCTTGACGCCTTAACGCCTGCTCACGCTAGACTTAACTTATTGACACCCGTCTCAACTGATGGAAGTGACATCACTTCCGCGTTATGGCATTACGGCAAGCGTTAAGGCGTTGAGACACATTCGCTCAGTTACTCGCGTCTCACTCACTCACTATCTCACCCACACACTCTACAAGGTCCACATACCACTAGTTGTACCAGAGGGCTATAGCGTATAGTTTATAGGTATAGCCCGTAATACGCATTCGAACAAGAACTCTTATACACCATGCACGTCACATGTGGACCAAGGATGGATCATATATCGTCCAACTCTTTTGCACACCCGAAAATTCCCTTTCTCTACTACTGCTCGATTGTGCATGACGTCAACCCTAATCTTATTGAATACAACTAGAGCTTCAAAACGGAATCAAGCACGAGACATTTGGACCAAGGATGGCCCACATCTCGATCAAAACGTCCATAACAGACCGCGTTTTCTCTACTACTCCTCGTCGGCGCATGCGCACTATGACGTCACATTCACACAGGGCTTCTGAGATTACGCTAGTCGTACTCTGCAGCCTAAGCCCGATCGATAGAACCCCAGAACTTTAGGCCAATCAAGACAATTGTTTCATAGGTGTTAAGTCCGTCTTTCCGAATATTTAGCGAGATTTCCGATTCGTTTTTCAAGTCCAAATATTGCATGCACCCGCGAGTCACGTGACCGGATGTGACATAGAGGGTCAAAGATCAATTCAGGGTCCAAGGTCAATGCACAATGTATATAGCACAAGAAAGAGGTCATGCTATTCTATCATAAAATCATGCAACTTTTCCAAATGAATTTCCAAGTCGTTTTCTAGAGTATACTGTATTTCAGTCGCGCGGGTGGTTGGTGGGTGTCCAGTGGGCACGGGTTCCTGTTGCTTCAATGTATTTTGCTGAGAAACAACAGGAACAGCACTGTAATATCACCTGTCTTTATTGCACCATGTAAGCGTCCTGCCTGTCTTGCATGCTGTCCTCAGTGTTTTATAGAGTGGATGGATTGTGTCTGGTTCCATGCTGCTTCAAAGATTTCTTCTTTGAAGCAGCACGAACGCAACTTAGTTAGTGGTGCTTAGTTAGTTCGTCGAGATATGACTGAAATCACTCCTGTATTTCCAGTCGCACTTCGATTGTGGCCCATTCATTGCACATACTCGGGACGGTCTCGTACTATAATGGAAGATATAGTGACTCGACCCACACAGATAGGCATCCATATTGGCATCCATTTTGAAACATCTTGCAAGCACAGTATCACGCCGAAACTCCGAGCAGCGCATGCCAGCTGTAGGACTTCCGTTGCCATGGAGATCGGCTTGAGATGAAAATCCAGGAGAAACACCTCAAATTAGACGAGATCTATCAGGGGCAGAATTAAGGGAATATTCAATACATTTAGACATATATTTTATCTCTTGATAAATGGAGAAATACAACGAGGACTACTTGAGCGGAAACATTATAGTATAGCACGTCCGGCGGATCACGGTTTACAGCTGAGAGCTAGAATAACCTTAATGAGTTAAGGCCCTTGAATTCGTTACGTTCCTCCACTGCTTCAGAGCCTTCAACCTTTGTAATTTATTTTCCTTCGCTGTCGGCTTGGGCTAGGGGTCGTATGAACCAATGTACTTCAAGATCCTCATGGTGTTCATATGAAAAGCTACAATCTGTTCAATCAGCGTGACTGAGATACATCATTCTTTAGATGACGGCCATATGAGTATTATATGGATTAAGAATACTGATCAGCGATACGGATTTGATATGTTTGGAACATCAAGAGGTCTTGCCAGCATCACTGAAAACTGTTGACCGCTTCTCTCTTGGGGGAAACTAGCCAATGTTTATTTATACTATGTCTTTTCGAATTTGGGGCTAATGAAATATGGAATAGATCATTGGTTTACGGACGCGGATATTCTTTAATGAACGACGGTTTAATAATGAATGACGGACCAGAAGCTTGTAATATTTGAACTTTCAGATTCCTAATATATACTTTTAAAACAAGCGTGCCTCATATGTTATTATGCTTATTGTATCAGCATTGATTTTCGGCTGAGCAATCTTGTCTTTTTGGCACGTTGACAATAAACCTACATATATTTGTCGAATGACACGTAAAAGGGGCGGGCCTTGGCGACCAACAGTCCACCAGTAGTCATACCATAAATAGATAATAAATAGTCATAAAAAATACGTAGAGGTTCCTGTCCCAAAAATCAGGAAATCTTTGAAAATTATAATTTTTGGAGAGTGGATACATTGGGGGAGATTGGGTTGATTGCCAAAATAGAGGCCAAATGGTCAACATCAAGGTAACGCTGTCCAAACATCAGGAAATAGTTGAAAAGCTGGATTCGGGGCTGTGGCCTGATCAGATTTAATGTGTATCACAAATTCGAATTAGATTTATTAGAATTAGAAGTTTTGAAAATGGTTCTAATATCTAAGCCGAATGGCACTCGAAGATATTCGTGTAAGCCGCCTGTAACATCTCCAAATGCAGTTTACTGAGATCGACTTAAGCAACATGTGTTTGGGACAATCCATGACAAAAGTCGGGACCCCAAAAAAAGTTGACTTCATTGGCAGCCTCCTCGATATATTATTACACACGTATGTTACTTCATGTAAGTCAAGGCGCGGTAATTGACTACCTGCTCAGCTATGACGCCCATATCGCAAATATATCTAGAAAAGTTTCCAAAGAAATAAACATATTGAAACGTCTCGGAACCTATGTAAATCATTCATTGTTGAAATTCATTCATTTTTGAAATGTGAATAGTGAACATGAGCAGTGTGACTAACGTCACAGGACCTACGAAGTAGAGTAGGCATTAGGACTTGGAACGCGAACTGAACTCTTGGAAATCCCCGCCCCCAGTTAGAATCCTGCCTATATTAAGATGGGCACCGCCCAAGTTAGAATCGCCAGTGATTTTCATCAAAAATCACCAGAAATTTTCATCAAAAGTAGGTCAGCTCAAGACTTGTTGGTAACAATCTCCTAATGCGCCTTCATTCCAAAAATAAATAACGATCGCCGATTTAATTTCACAATTTGTTAACTAAAGGAAACAGATTGAATAATAAAAAAGTTCAGTAGATTTCAAGCTTTACGTGTGAAAATATATCGATCTCTTTAATGGTTTTCAGTGCCCTTGTCCAGGATCAAAACAACTTTTTGAATCGCATTATTTTCCCAACAATACAACAATTTTTTATATATAGTACTATAGTAGAAATGTAGCATTTATGTAGTTTACGGTAATTCAACTCAAGACCAACATCGTCTCTGCACAAGATAATGATTTCATGCCATTCTCCTGAGCATAACCGGTACAAAGACGAATAAATAGCGTCTACTTACTTTATCTAGTTAAATTCTACCCGAAGAAAATAAATTAAGACCCTTTAAACATGCCATCATGGCTTTGTTTCACCCTCAGTAAACTTTTATCGTTGTTACTCACGCAGACTAATCTGAAGGATGATGCCATATCTTTCTTCTGCTGGGTCATTTAATTGGTTGATGTAGTAAATTTCACCACCGGTGCGTAACTGTAACTTGACCTGAATTTGACGCCTGATGTTGTCTGTGAGGAAATGTTTCAAGGATGTGAAATAGGATACACGTTAACGGCCACAGTTTTCATATATCTAGATAACAATATACTGAATTGTGTGTAGGCTGGCAAGTTGGTAATAGCAGTGTAGAAAAAGGCACTAACAAATGATGGAAAATTAGCATTTCCTATTTCATTATCCCATCACGTTTTGTACTGTGTTATATATACAGTGAAACATACAGCCAAGGGTTCCCGATGGGCATGACAGTGCACTCGCTGAGCTATCAATAAATAGAAAAAAAAAAATTATAAATCAAATTTTCAGCAGAATTCGATCAGCTCAGAACTTGTTGGTAACAATGCCCTAATGCACGTTCGTGCCAAAAATCAAGGTTCTAATGTCAATGGTTCTCCTTATTTTGCCGACGAAAGGACTCGGATGGACTGACTGACTGACTCACTCACTCATTACCGGACAATTTGCGATCTGTAGCCTACTTCGTAGGAAAAATGCAAAATATTCACAACATATACCTCTGGATTGTCTCTCAGGATTTAACGGTCCAGTATCCCCGGGAGGCTTCCAAAATTAGAACACTTTTGGTTTGCTTTATATACAAAAATCATACCTTTATAGGTTGGTGAAAAAAGTGAGTTCTTTATATCACATGAGCAGTGTGACTAACGTCACAGGACCTACGAAGTAGAGTAGGCATTAGGACTCGGAACGCGAACTGAACTCTTGGAAATCCCCGCCCCCAGTTAGAATCCTGCCTATATTAAGATGGGCACCGCCCAAGTCAGAATCGCCAGTGATTTTCATCAAAAATCACCAGAAATTTTCATCAAAAGTAGGTCAGCTCAAGACTTGTCGGTAACAATCTCCTAATGCGCCTTCATTCCAAAAATAAATAACGATCGCCGATTTAATTTCACAATTTGTTAACTAAAGGAAACAGATTGAATAATAAAAAAGTTCAGTAGATTTCAAGCTTTACGTGTGAAAATATATCGATCTCTTTAATGGTTTTCAGTGCCCTTGTCCAGGATCAAAACAACTTTTTGAATCGCATTATTTTCCCAACAATACAACAAATTTTTATATATAGTACTATAGTAGAAATGTAGCATTTATGTAGTTTACGTTAATTCAACTCAAGACCAACATCTTCTCTGCACAAGATAATGATTTCATGCCATTCTCCTGAGCATAACCGGTACAAAGACGAATAAATAGCGTCTACTTACTTTATCTAGTTAAATTCTACCCGAAGAAAATAAATTAAGACCCTTTAAACATGCCATCATGGCTTTGTTTCACCCTCAGTAAACTTTTATCGTTGTTACTCACGCAGACTAATCTGAAGGATGATGCCAAATCTTTCTTCTGCTGGGTTATTTAATTGGTTGATGTAGTAAATTTCACCACCAGTGCGTAACTGTAACTTGACCTGAATTTGACGCCTGATGTTGTCTGTGAGGAAATGTTTCAAGGATGTGAAATAGGATATACGTTAAAGGCCACAGTTTACATATGTCTAGATAACAATATACTGAATTGTGTGTAGGCTGGCAAGTTGGTAATAGCAGTGTAGAAAAATGCACTAACAAATGATGGAAAATTAGCATTTCCTATTTCATTATCCCATCACGTTTTGTACTGTGTTATATATACAGTGAAACATACAGCCAAAGGTTCCCGATGGGCATGACAGTGCACTCGCTGAGCTATCAATAAATAGAAAAAAAAATTATAAATCAAATTTTCAGCAGAATTCGATCAGCTCAGAACTTGTTGGTAACAATGCCCTAATGCACGTTCGTGCCAAAAATCAAGGTTCTAATGTCAATGGTTCTCCTTATTTTGCCGACGAAAGGACTCGGATGGACTGACTGACTGACTCACTCACTCATTACCGGACAATTTGCGATCTGTAGCCTACTTCGTAGGAAAATGTATCATAAATTATCTCTCAGACTGGTGGCCAGCACTGTAGGAGAACAACACCTGTTTATCTAACACTTGGTGGTCGATTGTTCAAGTTTTTGACCGTCAGTAGTGGATAACGAGCAACTAAAGTCTCATTTCACCCGGATGTAACTATGACGTCACAACTGGTTGGTTTTGTAACGAGTCTTTTGATTGGTTGAATTGTAAGTGTGAGGTTGAATTTGATTGGTTGAGGTGTCGTCCCTGTTGTAAAGCAAGATGGTGGGTGTCGGCCCTGTTGTAAAGCAAGATGGCGGCTTGGTTCGGTGATGTTCGGTACTGTTCGGTGTGGTTCGGAGATGTTCGTGTGTGTTCGGGTGTGTTCGGGTGTGTTCGGGCATGGTGGAAAGCAAGATGTCGGTTGTCGGTGCTGTTGTAAAGCAAGATGGTGGTTGTCGTCCCTGTTGTAAAGGAAAATGGTGGTTGTGGGCCCTGTTGTAAAGCAAGATGTCGGAGTGGGTTCGTGAATGTTCGGGAATGGGGTGAAAAACATATAAAAGTAGGTGATTTTTAGTGAATGGGTTATAATCATTGGACTACTTTGGGAAGTTTTTTCACCACTGACCTGATTTGCCTGCCTGCCTGCCTGCCTGCCTGCCTGTCCAGCCAGCCAGTCATTCTGCTTGCCTACTTTGTATGAGTTGTGGATCCTGCGTGTACTTTTTTCCATTTTACCAGTGCAAATTCACCAGACTTTTACACGGTAGCAGTTCTTCACCAGCCTGAGCCCATAGTCAAGATGAATTCAGCCGACAAAGTCATCCTTCAAAAGAACCGTGTTCGCCTGGTTGATGAGATGCGGCATGCGGGGGCAATATGTGATGTGCTTATGGTTGATAAAATACTGCTGAAACAGGGTGTGGAAGATATCATGGCGGAGAACACTCCTTCACGACAAAACGAAGCTCTGCTCAATGCTCTAGTGCGTCGTGGTCCCTATGCATTTCTAGCGTTCGTGCATGCACTGAAGAAGACGGAAAATGTAGAATTGGCTGATCTACTTGAAATTCCCGTTGTAGTAGAAGAGGGTATCTTAGTTATGGATACTACCGAACAGCGTACAGCTACCAAACGTACGGACATGCACCCAGAGTGTGGTGTACCAGCCAAACGCGGTGCACGTGCCAAGCGGTCCCGACAAATCCCTTTAGAAACACCTGAACCCGTTCTCCAGCCAGTGCCTGAGGCCATGGATGAGCAAAATGAAGAAGAGCCAGGGAAACAAGAAAAAGAAGAAGACCCCATGGTGCAACTTCCTATGTCTGTGCAGTCCATTAATAACATTATCCAGCAGGCCTATGAGTCGGCCCACACGGATATATGGCAGCTTTCAGCTAATTTGACTGTCAGTGTGAAAGACGCACAAGTACATTTTAATGTACTGGCCTATATGGACAGACCCGCTAGGCGTATTGCCTTGTCTTCGCAGTGCTGGCAAAGACTGGAGACCGTTTATTATGCCGTGGATGCGGTGATTGGCGAACAGGCGGGTAACGAAGTGAAATTTTCTCTAGGTGAAGACATCTATGTGAGTGTTGGTTATTTCAACGACGACCTGCTGCTGCATATCCGTAAATGGAAAATGACGGCCGATACACAACAGCTTGCTCCTTGTCCTCAGGGTGTCACTTTGAAAATACCGGTGTGGCGCAAGTTGCAGAGTGTGACAGCTGCAATTCGTCAAGCTTTGGATTACCAGGTGTCTCACACTATTTATCTGAAGTACATTGACACAGTTATGGCTCTGGTGAGGCCTCGCGTTCGACAACTGCGTCTGGAAGCCTGTGCAGGGTGTTTCAACAACAGTCCCATAATAATGCATACGTGTATGGATATTAGTGTACCCTCATACGCGCTCATCACTGAAGCATTACAGGTTGTCACCGAGGAGCAAATTGCCGTGGCATTGGAAGCTGCCTGCCCTCCTACCATACCACGTGAAGAGATTACTACCTACATCTATGTGCACCAGGGACGGAAAAACGATGACGAGTTCAAGCAAGTCTTGTTGCGTAACTGGACAGTAGTACCGTTCCCTAATACGCGCTGATCATTGTGGTGAAAACGGAACTATTGAACCTTTTCATGAAAAAACATTTTCACACATTGACCTTATTCCTACACGTTAATTGAAGTGCCATTGATAGCGTATTATTATAAAATTCAACACTTTTTCACTGTGGTGAAGACGAACTATTGAACATTTTCATGAAACCATTTTCACACATTTTACTCTATTCCTATACGTTCATTGAAGCGCCATTGATAGCGTATAATTATATTAAAATTCAATACTTCCAGTTTCACTGTTGTAAATACGTTCATTCTATTGTGTTAGTGTTGTTGTTGTATAAATATTGAACATTTTTTCAAGTTGAAAAACATTCAGATAAAAACATGTTTGTTTCATTCTATTGTGTTAAATAAAAAAAAATTTCAAAAAAAAAAAAAAAAAATGAGTGTTAGTGTTCATTTAGTGGGGGAGCTGATGTTATATTTTTTGTGCTCAGTTAGAAGTTCCTCTTTCGGAGGAATGGGGTGGCCCTGAAAAGGGCCGTTGGAAAGTGTTACCACACTTGTTTTTTTAGGAGCGGTAGATTTTCTTCACTCCGGCCACCTGCCTCCTGCACACGGGACACTTTATTTTAAAATGCTGTTCGTCGGTTTCATTGCAGTGGCACTCATCCCCTGTACACGTTAGTCTCACCCAGCATTCTTCGCATACGCATAAATGTCCGCACGGAAATAGGGCGTACTCTGTTTCCTCGTCTGTACACACACTGCAGTTGGCTTTACTTAGTTCTTTATGCAGGTCTTTTTGTAGTTGAACCTTGACTCTGTCCATTTGCTTCATGTCTTCTCTCATTTCGTCCATCTGTTCGTTTTGGCTGGCCACCTGGTCGTGTAGGCGCAGCATCTCTTCGTTCATGCGGGTTACCTCGGCGCAAGAGTATTGTTGTTGTTGTTGTTGTTGTTGTTGTTGTTCAGGTGGTGCTGTTGTAGCTGGCATCTCTGTTTCCGGTGTTGTTATAATTGGCGTTTGGGTAGCCGTTGTATTTTCTGGTGGTTTGTGACAGTTTCTGTTACAGTTTAACCACTGTATGGTGGGCAGTTCTTCTTCGTCCGTGTCATCATTATTATCTTCATCCATAGCCGCCGTCACCTCTTGGTCTTGTTGTGCACTTTGGCGTCTCAACGTATCGGCAATATGACGTTGATGCACTCGCTGTAGGCTTGTAATAATCGTGACACCGCCATCCTCTTCATGTGTAATGACCTCCCTATGGTCTCTAGGATCCTCGAATACTAGTCTTCTTGTAGTCATGATGTATTATTGTGCATGAATGGTAATAACATTGATCGCGCTATATATACATGATATAGATGTCTAGGCACTCATGTTGTAAATCAACACGGTGGGTGTCGGCCCTGTTGTAAACCAACATGGCGCCGTGATTCGGAGATGTTCGGGGCAATGCAGTGTTATGATAAATGATTGTGTCTATTAATAGCATCACAGTTACACCGCATCGCTGATTGGTGGGTGTACCAAAATGTTTACGCCGACGTCCGCGCGACCACCCTTCCTGGGTTAATTTACAATCCTGAGATTTTGCACGCGCAACCACCCTTCCTGGGTTAATTTTTTTTCTTACGCGTCTAAAATGGATGAAATCATTAAAATAGTGGCTTAGTCTACTGCTAATTTTCTTAATTTTTAAATGCTACATCCCTGAGTTGCCCCCGTTCAATTTGAAATAATTTTTATACTGACCTGGCATTTATTGCAAAATCACACGGGGTTTAAAATTGTCAAAGAAACACAAAATTTCTTGCAGCGTCCAGCGTGCATGTTTGGAGCCACCATTTCGCTGACGTCCGCGCGCTGTACGGTATAAATAGCAGTGTTTTTTATCTTGTTCATTCACAATTACATGATGTCTGAAATAATGGATATTGATGCAATGATAAAACAGTTCCTGAGTGATAGTGACCTATCACTCTCACCAATGCAGAACACAAAATGGCTGGATGATATATTACAGCCCCCAGATGAACAACACTCACCGGTACCACAGCATGATGTCACCGCGCTGGAAAGTACACAACACCCACCGATAGAGGACCAATGGCTGGATGATATATTACAGCCCACCCTATTTACAGATCAACAAGAAGAACCGGTACTACAGCATGATGATGATGATGTCTCCTCCCTGGAAAGTCCACCGTTTCAACAAATGCTCCAACATGTGTTCCAACACTATGATCAAGAAGAAGATAGCCAAGTTCAACTGCTACCCGTCCCCGATCAGTTGGTACATCCGGAAGAAGAAAAAAAAGCAGGACAAGAAGAAAAAGAAGAAGGAGTGGGAGGACAGGGAACGAAAATACAGCCAGAAGAGGAGGAGGAGGGGGAGGAGAAAAGCGTAGGAAGAAAAAGAAAAAGGGGTGAACAACAAAAACAAGAAATTGAAGACCTGCATCACTACGCTACTGCCATAAAAAGAAGACTGGCACCACCCGTAAAATGGACACCAGCCCGGTTTTTACGCTGTGTACAATGCGCTACACGTTTTGCAAGATATGCAATATTTCCCTGCGGCCACCAAGCCCTGTGTCTACGCTGTATGCACCCCACACAGACCTACCCAACAGACGACCCTATGTTCAATGATACACCCCTAGAGTGTATTTTTGTCACCGTCGATTGTCCCGTGTGTACCCGGCGGCGGATAAATTTCACCCAATGATGTAAACCCTTACATCTCCAAAGGCCCTTTTCAGGGCCAACCATTCCTCCGAAAGAGGGACTTCTAACTCAGCACAAAAATAAAAAAACACCAACTCCTCCACATGCACACACCTAAAGGTAACAATAGGTAAAAAAAAATAACACATGAATTTTTTTCCATGTTAAAAAAATCCATTTCCATGTTAAAAAAATCCATTCCTATGTTTATACCATTAGAATTGGCCCTAAAAAAGAGTGGCGTGCACTGTATTTAATGCACATGTATGCCAGAATCCCTTGATTTGACACGAAAATTCACACTAACCAACTTCCATGTTAAATGATTGCGCGTGGAGAGTACCAAAATGTTTACGCCGACGTCCGCGCCACCACCCTTCCTGGGTTAATTTTACAATCCTGAGATTTTGCAGATTGGTAATAATACTATAGAATATAGAGGCGAGTATCTGTTCCTATGTTAAATCATTGCATGTATTGAAATAACATTGGAGGTTTGCCCCTGAAAAGGGCCGCGTGGCGTGCACTCATCATAATGCTGAATATATAGTCTCTCACTCACGCCAGAATCCCCTTGATTTGGTACATTCTCACACTAGCCAATTCCCAGGTTAAATGATTGCGTGGAGAGTACCAAAATGTTTACGCCGACGTCCGCGCGACCACCCTTCCTGGGTTAATTTACAATCCTGAGATTTTGCAGATTGGTAATAATACTATATATAGAATATAGAGGCGAGTATCCGTTCCTATGTTAAATCATTGCATGTATTGAAATAACATTGGAGGTTTGCCCCTGAAAAGGGCCGCGTGCACTGTATTTAATGCACATGTATGCCAGAATCCCATTGATTTGACACGAAAATTCACACTAGCAAATTCCCATGTTAAATGATTGCGTCTATTAATAGAGTCCATATACGCGTGGCTCATTGGTGGGGTGTACCTAAAATGTTTACGCCAACGTCCGCGTGCCACCACCCTTCCTGGGTTAATTTTTTTTACAATCCGTTCACTGTGTCTATGTTTCAAGTAAGGAGATGGCCCTGAAAAGGGCCGTTGAGGGGCAGGGGTTGTTGTGTTGCAAATGGCTAATAATACTATATAGAATATATAGAGGAGAGGAGAATGTAGGATTTCAATTGAATGTGCCTTGTTTAGAAGTTCCTCTTTCGAAGGAATGGTTGGCCCTGAAAAGGGCCGTTGGTGGTTTTGGCCCTGAAAAGGGCCGTTGGATCTGCTGCTTTTCACCGTCTCTTCATTCTTCTTCGAGAGGGATGAAAATCCCGGCCGCCTGCCTGGAATAACGGTTCGCTGATGGTCCCGGTGTTATTGGAAGGTCTTGTAGAAAAGTGGCGGCAGGAATTATAGCTGGCGGCATCTCCTCTTCCTTCTCCTCCTCTTGTTGTTGTTGGTGCAAAATGTTTTGCAGGAAACTCACGAAATCGTCTCCGTTGAGACTGCGGGGAGCAGCCGTGATCAGGCCATGAAGCTGGACCCATTTGTCGAGAGACATGTTGATGTTGTCTTGGGCCCACGACTTCATGGCCTGCATCCAGAACATCTTCGCTCTTCTGGCCTTTTTCTCCCTCTTGGCCTTGAGTGCCTGGGCTGCTCCCCGCGTCGTCGACATCTTGGCTACAGCTGTCACTTTGCTCTTTTGGTGATACATCTTGTTCTGTCAAAAGTATGTGTTTGGAGTGACGCTATGCACGCTCCCGCTAGCTTTATACCGAAATACAGTAGTTTTTTATTGGTAGTTTCAATCATGGCATACGGGTTTCATTGGTTCTTTTTTAATGATGGCTGATTGGTTCTTTCAAAGACATTTCATTGGCTCTAATTGGCGCCATCTCATTGGTCCCTAGTCTCAACTCCCCACTCTTCCTGGGTTACGCCAGAATCTCTTCATTTTGCACGAAAATTCGCACTAGTCAATTCCCATGTTAAAATCATTGTGTGTATTAATAGCATCAGAGTGACACCGCATCGCTGATTGGTGGGTGTACCAAAAAATGCTTACACCGACGTCCGCGTTTCTTACAAGTGTTAATTTTACAATCCTGAGATTTTGCAGATTGGTAATAATACTATAGAATATAGAGGCGAGTATCTGTTCCTATGTTAAATCATTGCATGTATTGAAATAACATTGGAGGTTTGTCCCTAAGAAGGGCCGCGTGGCGTGCATGCATGTTGAGGTTCAGTCTCTCTAACTTACGCCAGAATCCCTTGATTTTGGTACATTCTCACACTAGCCAATTCCCATGTTAAAATCATTGTGTGTATTAATAGCATCAGAGTCGATATACGCGTCACTGATTGGTGGCCTACAAGCTGTTTACACCGACGTCCGCGCGCCACCACCCTTCCTGGGTTAATTTACAATCCTGAGATTTTGCAGATTGGTAATAATACTATAGAATATACAGGCGAGTATCTGTTCCTATGTTAAATCATTGCATGTATTGAAATAACATTGGAGGTTTGTCCCTGAAAAGGGCCGCGTGAAAAAAGAGCATGATGAGCATGATAATGATGGAACAGTCTCTCACTTTCGCCAGAAGCCCTTGATTTTGGTACATTCTCACACTAGTCAATTCCCATGTTCAATGATTGCGTGGAGAGTACCCAAATGTTTACGCCGACGTCCGCGCGCCACTACCCTTCCTGGGTTAATTTACAATCCTGAGATTGTGCTATTTTTTGTCATACTGGTTAAATGATTGCATGTATTGAAATAACATGATGGTTGGCCCTGAAAAGGGTCGCGCGAGTCATACTCTCATTCACACATAGGCATGCACATGTATGCTAGAATCCCCTTTTCACACTATAAATATCAGGGGCTGACACAGAGTGTGTATCATTCACCGTTCGACATTTACAGAGCAAGCATGTCAACTTATCTACGAGCCATTCTGCCTCTTACACCCAGTGTGCGGTTATATGTTTATCAAGATAGAGTCACCCTGGCGAAAGACGATGCAGCGATTTACTGGGTGCCCGGTGAGAAGCTATCGAATACGGTAAAGCTACAGCGCGATGGTTGGACTAAATTTAAACGGGTGTTGAGCAATGAATTGTACGGAGACGTGATCCACCTGGACAATGCCATCTATGTATATTCCCTACCACCCCTTTTCACACGAAAAAGATGGCGTGTGGGCCGCTACCAAGAGCCTAAGCGAAGTATCTCCCTAAGCCCCTGTGTGTGGGCAGCCTTGGAGAAAATGGTGCCTATTGTCGATCAGCTGTTTACACCGGACGATCGATCCCCCGATCAATTAGCGTGGGTTCGTGCTATCGAAGACGCGTTTGCTGAACCGGATGAAAAACTACAACATGATGATGATGATGATGACGATACTAGTACTACAGACCGGAACGAAAGTACTATATCTAGAGAACGCACAGAGGCTAGCGTGTCAGTGTCACCTGATGAAGCGACCACACAGCACGTGGCCACCTACCAGGACGATGAAGGGTAAAAAGAAGAACACGGTTATGAAGCGACCCCACCCCCAGAGAAAAAAGGCGTCTACAGTGAACAAGGTGTTAACCGATTTATATTACAATCCTACCAGCCCAGCCGCCTATAGTGCTGTGGGTGCACTGGCTCGAGCTGCCCGTTCGCAAGGCATTAATCGAACTGAAGTACGAGACTGGTTAAAAACCCAAGACACGTATAGTTTACATCGAGCAGCTCGACGACATTTTCGCCGTAACCGAGTGATCGTCGGAGGTGTAGACGCACAATGGCAAGCGGATTTGGTGGATATGAGTCGATTTGCTTCCCACAATGATGGCTATCGGTACATGTTGACCTGTATCGATATTTTATCCAAGTACGCCTGGGTACTACCCGTTCGTACCAAAACAGGAGAGAATTTGATACGGGCATTCCAGCAGATTTTCAAGACGGGACGCAAACCCCTGTATTTGCAAACGGATGAAGGCACAGAATTTCTCAACCGACCCTTTCAAGCTTTTCTTAAGAAACAGAAAGTATTTTTCTTCCATACGTATAACGAGACCAAAGCCTCTGTGGTGGAACGATTCAATCGCACCTTCAAAGGGCGAATGTATAAGTATTTTACCGCCAAAAACACTCGACGCTACCTCGATGTACTACCTCAACTGGTCCAAGGGTACAATCGAGCCTATCATCGCAGTATCGAGCGAGCCCCCCTCGATGTGACAAAAGGCAACGAACATCAAGTGCGCCGTACGCTGTACCAGCAGCCATCATCATCATCATCATCATCATCATCATCATCATCATCATCACCCCGTTACAAACGTGGAGATGTGGTACGCGTGAGTAAAGTGAAAGGACAATTTGAGAAAAGTTATTTACCCAACTGGAGTGACGAGCACTTTGTCATTGTTCGCCATAAACCTCGACAGCCACACGTCTATCAACTGGAAGATTTACATGGCGAAACACTGCAAGGCACGTTTTATGAAGCCGAATTACAACCGGTGGTGAAAACACGGAAAGATTACTACACGGTGGAAAAGATTTTGAAAACGGAACGGCGACGGGGAATCCCCTATCATTTCGTCAAATGGCAAGGGTGGCCCAATTCGTTTAATTCCTGGGTATCCGGCCGTGACATGAAACGTCTATAAATTCTACCGCACATCACCAGCCTCGCCATTAGTGTAGATGGGCTACCATGGAGAGTGAACGTCGTCTACCCTTACTGTTACAGACTCGAAAAGGACAAGTCGGTACGCTGTTGTGTGCAGTAGTGCTTCTGGGTACCTTATTTGGAGGTGTGTTCTACGATTTGTCCTACCTGATATCCTGTTTTTCAACACTCAGTCGTCCAAGTGCTGCTCCACCGGTGCCTGAACGTCAAGTGCAACACCCCAACAGTACGAGTACCAACCTCACCACGACGACGACGACGACTCGCCCTCCTACATCGCCGTTTTTTAAGCGTACTCCTCGACCTCACCGCCAGCCTGCCCCTACCACACCGTTTTTTAAGCGTACACCTCCACCTGACCGTCAGCCTGCCGTATCAACCCCTGAGACGACGGAACCTATCATCACCACACTCAGCCCTACCACACCACCGTCTAAGCGTACTACTACTCGACCTCACCGCCACCACCATCAGCCTACCGGTGCCGTATCTAGTCGACGATTCGAACGTTCCACTACACCCTCACCTACCAACACGATTCACCTGGGCTCCGGTGAATCACGTTTACCACGGCAACGGTACCCACAACGGTACCCATTGGACTACGATCCCCGGTGGGATCCACGAGAACGCTGGTGGGCTTCTAATCGGCAAGCGCAAATCACCAAATAAGAAGAAAAAAAATAAAACGATGGATCCTCGATGGCAGCATCCTTTCACGTGTCTCATCGCTGGACCGACAGCGTCGGGAAAAACACACTTCGTTCAACGTCTCATCCAACACAGGGCAGCCCTGATTTCACCGCCTGTAGCTGGCATCCTGTGGTGGTATGGCGCTTGGCAACCCGCGTACCAAGAACTGGCCCGTGTCCCCGGACTCACCTTAGTGGAAGGCTTACCCCCTGAGGATACACCCCAAGACACGTTGGTGGTGGTGGACGATCTCATGACGGAAACGGACAGTCGAATCACCCGTCTCTTTACCAAAGGCAGCCATCATCGTCGGTTGAGCATTATCTACATCGTGCAGAATCTCTTCAGTAAGAACAAAGAGCACCGGAACATTAGTTTGAATGCTCAGTATGTGGTGTTATTCAAAAACCCCCGAGACGCCTCGCAAATTACCCATCTGGCCCAACAGATGTACCCTAAAAACACGGCCTTTGTACGAGAAGCCTTTGAAGATGCCACCCAACCCGCTCACGGCTATCTACTCATCGACTTGAAACAAGATACACCCTCACCTCTGCGATTACGGACCTTGATTTTTCCCGGTGAGATGCAGACGGTGTACACGCCCAAATAAAAGAAGAAGACAAGCCACTCTAGCCGTCACTCATCATGTCGGCACGAATACGCAGACACGCGCCCGCGCTCCGCGTACTCCGCAGCGCGCCACCGGAGGTGGGCCGGGCGCTGGTGCGCGGCGCGGAGCCCGAATTGGTACGGTGTTTGTGTGAAGTGGCCCATAATGTGTTAAAAGGCAATGTCCCCCTCAGTGCTGTACAGAAGGGGCACTTGCAACGGCACAAGGCAGGTCTCAGAACGTTAGTCAAGAAGACGGAGAGTTTGAAGAAAAAGAAACAGGTGTTACAGCGCGGTGGATTTCTCGGTGCACTCCTCGCTCCCTTAGCCGTTGGTGTACTGGGTCCATTACTCGGCTCCATCTTGGGAGGAGGAGGAGGACGCTAACATGGAACATACGAAAAAAATGATGCTGGTCGAACCGCGATTGTTACAGAGTTTACAATCGCCCTATCCCGTGCCGGCCACCGTGCAACAACTCCAATCTCTGGATGAAGAAATGAATACTATACTGCAACAACGTGGACTCTCCGATCACGAGAAAATTCAACGCTACCATCATACACTGAACCGGTACCAGACGTTTATGGATCAATATAGAGGCGTAGCAAGTAGTACTAGTACTACGCCACCACCACCACTACCCACACCACTACCCACACCACTACCCACAACTACAACAGGGGCTGCTGCTCCATCACCTCAGCTGGAAGAAGAAGTGTTGAGCAGTGTGCCTAAAGCCTACAAGACGCGGGCCCGTTTATTGTTGGACCGGGTGAAACAGCATGCCGATATGAGTTGGAATGCGGAAGGAAATCTACTGATTCGAAACAAAGTGGTACCGGGGTCTCATATCATCGATTTGATCAACGATATGGTACGGGCACGCAAACATTCCAACCCCCCGGGCTGGGAAGTGTTTGCTGAAGGCTTAAAAGACACGCACATCCCACAAGAATTGGTAGGCAATCCTAACCGTTGGGCCTTTATGGAGCAATCGAACACCCGACACCCACCATCACCACCATCACGACCACCACCAACACCCTCTTGGGAGCTGATGTCACCACCCAAAACACCAGCACGACGCTTTGGACGTTTCAAATCACTGCCACAACGCCGAGTGGCCGCCGCCTCCAAGGCCAGTCACTGGGAACCCTACTAATAATACTATAAAAAACCGGTGCAGAAGCCACAACCACATCAGTTGTCATCATGTTTTACCTGACGTTGCCCAGTAATAGCTCACTCGACGTGATATGACTGAAACAATGTTGAAAACGACGTTAAATCCTACTCACTCACTCACTCACTCGACGTGTTTCCTGACAACACCTTGACCAAGTATGTCACGCAATTACCTCAACCGTTACATTTATCGGGACGCTGGGAATGTGGACTGGTGGAGATTCAATACCCTTACTCATGGTACAACATACAACACGGAGAAATATGGTACGAAGTGGTCTACGAAGAAAAAATCTACAGACTGACGCTCCCCGCAGGCCAATACGATACACCGCAGAAGTTCGTACAGGCTCTGAATGCCTTGATGACGTACAAGGCTCTACTGACGTTCACGAATGATGCATCACCCCTGTTATCCATGCGCTTGAAGAATAACCTGTGCTTCGAGGTCAACGCACACAACGAAAAGAGCTTTATCCGGCTGTCCCCGCTCGTGAGCGCGAAACTCAGTTCTAGACTACAGGAAATGTTACGGCTGTCTCACCACGTCGTCATGAAGGGTCCGACCAATGAGTACGGTTCCCATTTGATGGATATGAAAGAAGGCCTGTACGCACTGTACGTCTACTCAGATGCCGTGGACAGCCATATTGTGGGTGATATGAACACACCTCTGTTACGAGTGGTGCCCATTAGCAAGACGTATGGCGAACAAGCCACCCACAGTTTCAACCCTATCATGTTCCTGCCCGTACGCCATACCGATATCGACACGATCACGGTGGATATAAGAGATGACACGGGACGGCCGATCCCATTCGAGCGAGGAAAAGTGGTGCTGACACTTGCTTTCCGACAAACCCGTTCTCCTCACTTCGTATAATAATGTACGTCCCTTACGAGTGCCATACGCCCAGCTATGCCGACTACTACAAAAAACAAACGGGAGGCGGCATGTCCATGTTTAGTGGGGCACGCATGCAACGTGGACATGGATTGGGAAACATACTGGGGAGTATCGTCAAAACATTCCTGCCCATGGTGACACGGGGTGTGAAAACGGTAGGGAAACAAGCGGTACAAAGTGGATTGCGCATGGCCGAGGATGTGATGGAAGGCACAGCACCCCGACAAGCCTTCAAACGCCGGGCTAAAGAAGCCGGGGGTGTGTTGCTGGCCAAAGCCCTTAAAAGACAAAGACTGACACCGCGAAGAGTCAGTCGACGGCCAACCCACCGACGACGCACACCCCAGAGAAGGACTAAACCCCAGAAGAAGAAGAAGAAGAAGAGACGTAATAGTAGTAGGACAGACATCTTCGCATAATGGCCTTCATTCACTCCGAGTCATGTCCGTCTACCAACAGTGAATTGGATTTGTGGACTATTCCACCCACTCAAACCAGTGTAGCCGAAGGACGTTGGGTAGAACATCGACCCCTGGCTAGCCTGACGGGCGTGGGTCCCGTAGAATTTTCCATTCAAAACAATGATACGGCCTACCTGGATTTAGCCAACTCCTACTTGTACGTCAAAGCTAAAATAACGAACAGGGATGGGACGAACCTAGCGGCCGATACAAATGTAAGCCCGGTGAATCTTTGGCTGCACTCCCTGTTCCAACAGGTGGATATCAGTCTGAACGATAGACTCATCAGTACGTCCACCAATACCTATCCGTATCGAGCCTACCTGGAGACGCTGTTGTCGTACGGCAGTGATGCCAAACTATCACACTTACAAGCTGAGCTGTACCACAGGGATACACCCGGATACCACAACTATCTACTCCCTGGCAATACTGGGTACGCCAGACGCAAAAGATTAGCAAGCGAAAGCAAGTCCATCGATATGATGGGACGACTGCACGCCGATCTGTTCATGCAAGATCGCTACATGATGAACGGTGTAACCATCAAGATCAAGTTGATCCGTGCCTCACCTTTGTTTGCCTTAATGGCCGGTGGGGCGGAAGCTCTCGAGTCCAAGATCATCATTGAAGATGCAGTCCTGTTTGTCCGTACGGTAGATTTGCAACAGGGGGTGTTGCTGAGTCACATGCAAGCCTTAGCGAAAAAACCAGCCCTGTATCCCATCCGACGCGTACAGACCAAGGTGTTCTCGGTACCCGCAGGGACGATGATGGCCAACAGAGAGAATTTATTTCTAGGAGATCTGCCTAAACGTCTTACCGTGGGGTGTGTGACCAACACCGCATTCAATGGAGCTTTGGCTGAGAATCCGTTCAAATTTCATCATTTCAACATCAACTTTGTGGCACTGCACGTGGCCGGCCATCAAATTCCAGCCCGACCCTTACAACCAGACTTTACTAACGGAAACTATGTGCGGTCCTACCTGAACCTGTTTATAGCCACAGGACAAAACAACCAGGACGAAGGCAATACCATCACTCGAAAAGACTTTAGCCGTGGGTACACATTGTTCGCCTTTGACCTCACCCCTACCTTGGAACACGATCATCAACTGGCTTTACTGAAGAAAGGAAACCTACGGTTGGAACTGCGTTTCTCCGTGGCTCTACCCAGCACCATCAACGTGATTTGCTACGCCGAGTTTGACAACGTCATCAGCGTGGATGCGCAAAGAAACGTGCTGTGTGACTTCTCCAGCTAAACCATGGATACAGAACAGCTGATGCGCATACTCCAGCGAGATCCCAAGATCCCCTTTCGAGGTGTATTTCCACGCAATGTGTTTCCCACCCACTCCACCACCCCTGCAGCCTACATCCTAAATACAGACCCGAAGAGTCGACCCGGTGAACATTGGATAGCGGTGTACGTGGACACCCAAGGCCAAGGCGAATACTTTGATTCCTACGGACTTGCACCCCTCCATGCCGATTTAGTGAAATTCATGGACGTCTCCACGACAGAGTGGCGTTGGAATACGCAAAGATTACAAGGGCCCTTGAGTAGTGTGTGCGGACAGTACTGTGTGTTTTATCTCACTCACCGGAGTAGAGGACATTCACTGTCCACCATTGTACATATGTTTGATGATTATTGTCAAGCCGAAGACCGTGATGTCCTGGTCTATGACTGGACGGCCTCTCGTTTTAATGTGCATGCGCCATTTCTCTGGTTAACTTAAAACATGTACTGCGCAGACCCCATATTATTATCACATTATATTGTTATGACGTTCTGACGTGAATCATTGTTGAATAAAGGATTGAAAAAACACAAAAAAATGATTTTGACTCTCTCTCTCTTTATTTAAGTCAACAAGAAGGATATATACAAATAGAATACAGGTGGTATGTACACATAGAATAGTAGTAGTAGTAGTGATTAAAAAAAGTTCTGCCAGGAGTAGGATTTGAACCTACGCAGGGTATCACCCCACCAGTACTTAGGACTGGCGCCTTAGACCACTCGGCCATCTTGACTTTTACAGTTTTTATAACTCGTGACTCCACAGTTCATGTTCGACATTTTTTACAAGTCCAAGTAGGTAGTGCTGACACCGTCGGCCAATACTTTTCGTTTGGGATAAAAGAAAGTAAAGGCGTCTCGTTGCTGGATATAGGTGCGCATCTGATGGCCCACCACACGGAATCCTCGATTCGTGCCACTCGCACTGGCCTGGCTTTGCAACACGTCCAGGTAAAGAGCTTTGTCGATGTTGGGATCGCGCCGGTTCACTCCTTTGCAGCTAAACTTATTTTCGTCTCCCCCGTAACAGTAATACGTCTTGGAGGAGAGCGCAATCATAGCATCCCCACTCCACTCCAGCTTGAAGAGCCCGGGCGTCCGCTTATCATACTGGTAATGGTCACGTCGCGGTAACCACTGGTCCCGTTCCATCTCATACTGGCCCCGTAACTCGGGTTTCACCAGGGACTCCCAATCCGCATTAGAGACGGCCATGTAGGCCGAGTCCGTGTCCATCTCCATGAGTTGCCAGTCTGATGCATTAAAATAGACACCCATAAAGTCATATAGAAACTGCAGCATGCGCAGCTTGGCCACCTGGTATACCATACATCCAATCTGCAGGGGTAAGTTGTAACGGATAGTCTTCTTGGCTGAAGTGATTTCATACGTGTCGTCATCGATGACCTCCACCGACCGAAAGAGAGGAGAATTCACCTTTTTGCGGGCTTGAGTCGTCGTACAAATGTTCACGTTCACGTGCTTGTCCTGGTTGGTTACCGTTTTGCCATAATAGCCGTTGCCCGTGAGCTTCCAACTTTCACCGATGATGGCCTTACTGGGGTCTTGGTCGCCTTGACGACGGGCAGACGTCACAATGTCGGCATTCGCCGCAAAACAGGCGTGAGGTACGTACTGTATGACTTGGTGTATTTTCGTAATCTCCAGACCGTGCCGCATATACCACTGCAATAGCGGAGTGCCCAACAACATCTTCTCTCCCCACATACTCCCAATGAGCATGCGACGCGGATGCGGTAAACACCCGTGTTGATCTGCGTAGGCCCCCATGGTCGCCCCAATATCATCTCGACCCACCAGCGTGTTCTTAAAGATGGGCGGGCACTGGGCGAAGACAGGCTTGAGAGTGTCGGGAACATGCAAATCACATTCGACAAAGCCGTACAGGTCCCCCGAACGAATGGCGTCGAACATCTGGGGTAGACTCAGCAGTCGACGACGACTCAACGGATACTCGCGCTCTTTGAGGAAACGCCGTAAATGAGGTAGGGTCTCACACATGGTGTGAAATTGACACTCCCACATCTCAATGAGATGGTATCCTCTCTCTTTCACATAATCCGCGTTCTCCACCACTTCTTTCCGTAATTGCTCACCTGTTTTCCCACGTCGGTCGTTGAAACACCCAGCACTAAAATGGCATCCGTGACCGTGCCAATAGCAACCGTAAAATTGGAATACAGTGGGTGTGTTACCCACCAGGGCAAACCCATCGACGGGGAGGCGACGATCGCCTATGCGCTTCTCTGTGGCGTTGGTCTGGTGTCGTATAGTAATTCCCCGTCGATAGGCTTCCCAATCTATCCACTGGTCGGCGAGATGTTTGGAAGAAGCGCGTTGGGGCGTAAAATGCCGCCCTTCGGCCAACCAACGTGTGTAATGCCCACTGGGCATAGGTTGAGCGAGTGACCACAAGTACAACGCATTGGCATCGAAACCGATAATCTTTGCACAAGATTTTCCACCCGGCAGAGTAGTCACGTCCTTCTCGTGATAACGGTGGAATATAAGACTGGGACCACCCACAATGTTCGCCTTTAAACACGCATGCATGTCCGCATCTTTCTGCTGTATCAACGAAAAGTACGTGGGACACGCTTGAAAAAGATGGCGAAGCGCCACACCCGGTAAACTTAAACACTCCTTGAAGATGTCCACATGCATTTCACGACGAAACAGTTGAACCATTTTCTCAGCCGCTTCCAGGAAAGGAACCACATCCAGGTTATTATACCATATGAGGAAATCTCGCATCGTCTCCATGTGTTGGTCGTTCCATACCTGCTCTAGTTCACGGTACGCGTCTTCCGGACATTCCACTTGCTTCAAATCGTTAAAGAAGGCCTGCCGCGGTGGCAACTGTGTTTCCGCCAAACGGTCGAGCGTCGATATATACGTGTAAGGGAACAGACCTTTCGTTTGTGCACAGTCATACGCCTTCACCCACTGATCATAACTATAATTAGGCGCTAGGTAGTTGCGTACATCCAGGAAACGGAGTGATGTGGTAGTCAGGGCCATATGATTATTGATCTTCTTGATGACCGACTTGAGGGTATTCGCCTGGGCCAAGTAAGGGTAGAGAAATTCCTTCACCATATTTAAATCATAGCGCCCCGAGTTGAACCCCAGCACCGGTAACTGGCCTAGGTATTGTAAAAAACGCGCTTTCAATTTCTCGGCATACGGTTTGGGTAAAGGCACATCATCCTGCGACTGCATGGGCTCCGACACCGACTCCGACTCCGACTCTTCATCATCACTAAACGCTACACCCGGTATAGGAATCCGTTCGTCCAGTTGGTCCAGTATGTCCTGGAACTTGCACACCAACAATTGCGTACTGGCCGCGCTCACTTCTTCTAAATACCCCATCATGCGGGAGATTAACTCATGGGCATCACCGGTAGACACGAAACAGACCGGTGCAGCGTCATAGCCAGGTACGTTGCTGGAAATGCTCACACTGAGGGGAATATGGCGCTGCGTCCACTGTGTTTTGGATGAAAACAAGTCCATGGGCTCCAACAAGGCCTCAAAATCATAACACGCCCGGTACGGAAAATAACGGTCCGCCTCCGGTATGATGAGACCCTCATCGGCCAGTTCCTCGAAAATAGTAGGCGTATTATGATACACACCACCAGGATAGACTCGCTTCACAGCGTTCGTACAAATCTTCTCGTGTCGATGTAAGTTGGAGGTACGGTGAAACACCCGATGGCATTGGGCGCAACTGTAAGACTCACAATACTGGCTCATATTGTGTATCAACGAAAAATGACTCACGCCATTGTAGTCGAATACATTCACTTTCATGGTAGAAGCGTACCGTTCTGTGGAACGACGCACCAATTCAGCCACCAATGTATCGTCCTCCTCCCGTTGTAATCGGTATACAAAGATATTGATGTTAAATAAGGTTTCCACGTCATCCAAATTCTTGAAAGGAACGCCACGGAAGTGACGCTCATCCATGTCTTGCTGCTCTAAGTACTGTTGCCAATAGTGATTGGCCACTCTGTCACAAGTCTTGGGGTCACACTCGTCCACATGTACGGCCAAACACCGAAACAAACATTTCCGATCTTTGTAGGGCCCATGTCCCCCTTGCGTTAATGCATACAGGCCGCGTCGACGAAGCAGCCAAGGAGGGAGTAGTACAGGAGCACCGATAGGATGATCTCTCATTTTCGTGACGAAAAATGTGACGTTGGTCACCCTTTCCACAAGCCATTCGGAATTGGGACGTTGCAACAGGGCCCATTGCAACGGATCCAACGTAATCAATTGTTCAAGCAGTGGCTGCAGGGAAATGTCTTCCGTTATGGTAAACGGCTGGTCAAACACATACGTATTATTACTCGGGTAATAATACCGCAGCTGGTCCGTGTTCTTCTGCCGTAAAATATACCCAAATGTCATATTCAACTTGAACGCTGTCACCTGGTCTCTGAATATGCTCTCAGCGTAAGTAGACAAATACGTGAAGTCTTCCAGTCGAAAGTTATACAAATCCAATAGACGACGGTGACGGTGAAAACAATGGCGTATGGTAGGCCAGTGTCGTTGATAAAGCTGCCTCACACGCTCGTCTTCAGGCAAAACTTCTACAGGAGGGACTGCTGGGTCAAAGGGAAAATGTTCTCCACGTATCATGCTTCCAAACACACGGGGCAGGGTGGCTGGTTAGAGGTAAGGCAGGAGCTGATCAGGCAGGCTGGCTGGACAAGTAGGCAGGCAGGAGCAGGCTGGCTGGGTGGTTGGGTGGTTACAGGTGAGACAGGAACAGGTCAGGCAGGAGCTGGAACGGATCAGGCAAGCTGGCTGGACAAGCAGGCAGGCAGGCAGGCAAATCAGGTCAGTGGTGAAAAAACTTCCCAAAGTAGTCCAATGATTATAACCCATTCACTAAAAAATCACCTACTTTTATATGTTTTTCACCCCATTCCCGAACATTCACGAACCCACTCCGACATCTTGCTTTACAACAGGGCCCACAACCACCATTTTCCTTTACAACAGGGACGACAACCACCATCTTGCTTTACAACAGCACCGACAACCGACATCTTGCTTTCCACCATGCCCGAACAGGCCCGAACACACCCGAACACACACGAACATCTCCGAACCACACCGAACAGTACCGAACATCACCGAACCAAGCCGCCATCTTGCTTTACAACAGGGCCGACACCCACCATCTTGCTTTACAACAGGGACGACACCTCAACCAATCAAATTCAACCTCACACTTACAATTCAACCAATCAAAAGACTCGTTACAAAACCAACCAGTTGTGACGTCATAGTTACATCCGGGTGAAATGAGACTTTAGTTGCTCGTTATCCACTACTACCGTCGAACTTTTTCAAGAAACACTATTGAAAATCAAGTAAAATTTAGACTGGGTTATAAATTATTCAACTTGGTAGAAGAAACTACCTGCATAAACTGAAGAAAATAGATATATAGTTGGACTTGTATCCACTCGCAAAACAAACTGATTTTTTTCCATCATTTCCAAGTCACACATCCTTCATATGCCCGTTTGGATACTCCATCACCAGATCACGATTCATGCGATATGCACGAGGTGGGAAAATTAAAAAGCAACCATATGACTCTACAGGAAAGCTTTCCTCGGCACCTCACATTCACACCAGAGAATACGGTGGATTCTCAAATGTAACCTTAGTATCTCAGCTAAGCTTTTAGTCCAAGACAGCATATGTCCAAGCCAATGCAATAAGCGTAATATTCCGTCCTGACAGTTTAAAACAGGAGTCGAAATTTGCTTCAATATACGTCTGCACAAGACATCGTTTGACCTTATATATCCTCTAACATAAAAAATATTGATTTTTAATAATTTCCTGATTTCACAGTGACCTTGATCTTTGACCTAAATTTTGGTACATGACACATCGTCTCCAATAACGTATGTATGAACTGACACAAAAATGTGTCTTTCAATGATTCCTGATTTTGAGGTCAAAGTGACCTTGACCTAAATTTTGGGTCTCCCTTTAATGTATCTACGGACACTAAAAATCGCGACTTTTAGCAATTCCTGATTTTGGGGTCACAGTGACCTTAACCTGTGACCTTGATCTAAATTTTGGTACGTGACACATCGTGTCCCTCTAATGTAGATACTGACACAAAAAGTGATATTTAATGATTTCATAATTTTGGGTAACAATGAACTTTAACCTGTGAATTTGAGCTCCATTTTGGTACGCGACACATCATCTTCATTTATAATATTCACTCTCAAACAAAATGCAACTGTGGATAGAAAACTGTCATAGATATAGACCGGACACAAATGGTTCAATGATGTTCTCATTTTTAGGCCAGTGACTTTTGACCTCGACCCCTGACATCGTCGGCCACTAAGGTATCCATTCACAAAAACAATTGCAACTAGATAGAGAACTGTCCCAGATTTTGACCGAACACAAACGGACGAAAATCGCCATCACATAATACGTCCGCCTTTTGGGCAACCCTAAAAGCATGAATAACTTGGAAACGGAGACAAACACAGAAAAAAGAAGCACGATTGTTCAGATCTACATATGTATAGAGTTGTGTCCAAATGTCATGACTATACGCTCAGTAGCATAGGAGTTATTAGGTCAATCTGAACAAGAGCCCAAGGGGCTTCAATATACGCCCGTATATCTGGAATTACATTGGTCCAAATTTCAAGGTTGTTTAATAACCGGGATTCCAATTGGTAGCTAGATCTAAACCAGAGAAAGATCTACAGTTCTGTGCTTATGAGAATGTAACATCCATGTATCTTATATTGAATGATAAACTAAAATGAGCTTAACTCTTGGTAACTAGTTGACCTTGAAGCAAGAGTCGAGAGTTCACATATCCCACACTGAAATCGATAATAGCCAAACACAAGAAAATAGTAGTTTTCTTGTAAATGGATTCCTTTCAGGCGAGAGAATTTTTCATAAAGAGAGAAGAAAGTGATGAAATATACCTTTGTTCTTCAGTTAATAAACAGGTATGAAGTTCATAAAGGACCCCTCTCCCCGTTAAATTAGTACATGTATGGTTTTTATTTCACAACAGTTTAAAGAAATGTAGCTGTTTCAAACATGGGAGACAACTCCACAGGACAAATGCCATATACATGTAGGGGAGAGAACTCTGAATATTCCAACCTAACACATATAGTCAACTAAACTTGATTCAGTTTTGGGGGACTGTGAACTTGACCTTTGACAAATTGATCTCAAAATGTATGGGTCCTCTTTGCCATGAGAGTAAGGTATACCTACCTTGAAACTATCTTATTGCATGGACAACTAATGTTAATGGATGAATCGACAGAATGCAACATCACATTACACGACCATGTCTTTGACAGCCATAGGAAAATGTGACTTAATGATTTCTTGATTTTGGGTTCACAGTGACCTTGACCTTTGACCCACATTTTGGTATATAACACATCGTGTCCCTCTAATGTATCTACTGGCAGAAAAAAGTTATTTTTAATGATTTCCTGATTTTGGGTTCACAGTGACCTTGACCTTGACCTAAATTTTGGTACACGACACATCGTCTTCCCTCAATGTATCAGTGGACACAAAAAAATCATGATTTTTATGAATTTCGTGATTCTGGCGGTCACAGTGACCTTGACGTTCAGCCTTGACCTACATTTTGGTACGTGATACATCATGTCCCCTGATGTATCTACTTACACAAAAAAAAGTAATTTTAAAGATTTCTTGATTCTGGAGTCACAGTGACCTTGACCTAAATTTTGGTACATGACAAACCATCTCCCCATAATTTCTCAATGGACACAAAAAATCATGATTTTGAGGTCACAGTGACCTTGACCTCTGACTACCTACATTTTGTTATGTGACACATCGCGTCACCCTAATGTATCTATCTTTGACCTTGACCTAATTTTTGGTACGCGACACTTCATTTCCCCGTATTGAATCCACTCCCAAAAAATTAGTAATTTTTAATGATTTCCTGATTTTTAGGTCACACTGACATTTGACCTTGATTCTGGGGTCACAATGACCTTGACTATTGACCTGGATCTAAATTTTGGTACATGACAAAACGGCTCCCAGTAATTTCTCAATGGACTAACAAAATCATGATTTTTAACAATTTCACGATTTTGGGGTCACAGTGAACTTGACCTTCGACCTTGACCTACATTTTGGTAGGACACATCGTGTCCCCTAATGTATTACTGACACAAAAAGTGTTATGTTTAATAATTTTCTGATTTTTTGGGTATGTGACACTTCATTTCCCCCTATTGAATCCACTCACCAAAAATTAGAACTAGATAGAAAACTGTCAATGATCAATGATTTCCTGATTTTAGGCAACAGTGACCTTTGCCCTCTGACCTCGACCTAAATTCTGGTATGCGACACATCGTCTGCACCTAGCATATCCACTCACAAAAAATTGAAACTGAGGATAGAAAACATTCACACATATAGACCGGACACGAACACTTCAGTGATTTCCTGTCTTTAAGGCCAGTGACCTTTGACCTCTGACCTCGACCTTCATTTTGGTACGCGACACATCGTCTCCCCGTGGGGTATCCACTCACCAAAAATTGGAACTGTAGATAGGAAACTGTCCCAGATATAGACCGGACACGAGAGACGGACAGACGGATGGACGGACAGAAATCGCCATCACATAATACGTCCGCCTTTTGGCGGGCGTATAAAAACGTGGTGAAAAAACTTATGGAGAAGACGATTGAACACTACCAGGGAGCTAATTTCTTCAGTTTAGGAAGGTAGTTTCTTCTACCAAGTTGAATAATTTATAACCCAGTCTAAATTTTACTTAATGTTCAATAGTATTTGTTGAAAATGTTTGACGGTCAAAAACTTGAACAATCAACCTCCAAGTGTTAGATAAACACGTGTTGCTCACCTACAGTGCTCGTCAACCAGTTTTAAGTGTCTGAGAGATA
Organism: Hanleya hanleyi; assembly: GCA_036873755.1. Taxonomy (NCBI): domain Eukaryota; kingdom Metazoa; phylum Mollusca; class Polyplacophora; order Lepidopleurida; family Hanleyidae; genus Hanleya; species Hanleya hanleyi. The sequence continues at coordinate 45,332 of JAVTVY010025688.1, forward strand.
ATTTATAATACATTTTGATATAAGGAAGTCACTTTTTTTCACCAACCTATAACGGTAGGATTTAGGCAAACAAAAAAGTGTCCTAATTTTGGAAGCCTCCCAGGGATACTGGACCGTTAAATCCTGAGAGACAATCCAGAGCTATATGTTGTGAATATTTTGCATTGTTGACTATTGACTGTTCAATGATACGATTCAATACGTTTATTTCTTTGGAAGCTTTTCTACATATATTTGCGGTATGGGCGTCATAGCTGAGGAGGTAGCCAATTACCGTGCCCTAAATTACACAAGGAAACATACGTGTGTAATATATCGAGGAGGCTGCCAATGAAGTCAACTTTTTTTTTTGTCATGGATTGTCCCAAACACATGTTGCTTAAGTCGATCTCAGTGAACTGCATGTGGAGAGGTCACAGGCGGCTTACACGAATATCTTCGAATGCCATTCGGCTTGGGCACTGGGTATTAGGACCATTTTCAAAACTTCTCATTCTAATAAATTCGTCATGCCACGAATTGGTGGTACACATTAAATCTGATCACATTCCACAGCACTGAATCCAGTTTTTCAACCGTTTCCTGATGTTCGGACTGCGTGACTTTGATGTTGACCTTTTGAACTCTGTTTTGGCAACCAACACCATCTCCCCCAATGCATCCACTCTCCAAAAATTGTAATTTTCAAGGATTTCCTGATTTTGGGACAGTGACCTAGACATATTTTTTTTATGCCCTGCACGACTTGTATCCACTCATAAAACAAACTGATTTTTTCCCCCATCATTTGGAAGTCACACATCCTTCATATGCCCGTTTGGATACTCCACCTGATCACGATTCATTGAAATGAATAGCCAATGAATGGACGTCATTGTGTTCAGAGACAAGCCGAGTTTATGAGAATACACTGGAGGACATTTTCACCTTTCCGATGTTAGGAATCATTTCTGTGCACATCCGTTGTCAAGACGAGATCAATGCTGCATCACCAAGGTCACGATCTCGTCATGAGGAACTTCAAACACTAGGACTCTGTTACATTTTTCCTCTGGTCATAGAACTTTGAAGAGCAACATTTTGGAACCACACTTCATTCTCAAAATGGGGTCAAAGCTGTTGTGAAACCTAAAGTTTGTGAAGGGCTGATATATCTAGGACTGAAAACCAGAGCAGTTGAAGTCCCCAGACATTGAAACTACTGATTTGGCCTGGAACCGTAACATTCAGTACCCAGCATGGAACGCAATTCAGAGTTTGTAAAACTGTAACCATTGTCAACCACAAAACATTGTTCAGAAGTCATTACAATGTTGCACAATTACCCTTTGTTTTTTTTTACTGAAAACCTACATTAGGAAGACAGGTTTTTAAAGAAAAACGAGAGATCCTGAAGGATCTTGGCGCCGACCATTGTCCGATAATTGTAAGCTAATGACAAGAGGATCTTTTTGTCCATTGTTACTAAGAACAAACGAATGATTTGTAATTTTGTTTGCATAATTTCAAATTTGAGCGAAAAAGATCGAAAAAGGGACACTGGAAAACACCAAGATATTATCTTTCTAAGTTTCTGGAGTTTCAAGATTTCTAGAAACTGTACTTTATGTCGGTTGTTATAGTACAAGTGAAATGAGCAAAGTCTGAAAGTGAATGTCCAGAGGATCCTTCATCTTCGTTTTGTAGTATTTTTTTCCGCATGTGTCATCATTGGGTACTGGAAGCGAAGACAAATCTCTTTGACACTTTCGCATGAGCTATGAAACATATTTAAGACTTTATAATGAGGAACGAATGCTATTTCTGTTCTGTTTACTGGGCTAGTTTGAGTTATCTCTTTTAAGATACCATGCTCGAAAATAGTAAGATGGTACAAAACTTAATACTGAAGGGATCCGGTCTGTGCAGTAATGTTGAAACTTCGAAAGTGTCTGAATCCTGATTATCTCTCTTGGATCGAAACACGCAGTCGTCTACAGTTGTCGAGTTGTGACGTGTCACAAGAGTGATGTCTCTTCGTGTAGCCGACCCATCGGCAGACGAAACGGTGGGGCAGTTCACTTGCAATGGCATGGACTAAAGTAAACTGATTACAAGTAAAACACATTTTAATTCGGAATCATTTGAACTCCTTGATATAGAAGGTGAAGGTATGGATATTTTCTAGTCAATATATAGAATATGCCATACCGTTTGATCCGCCTACTCTTGTGATGCAAAGTCACAACTCTGAAATACCGTATTAATTTGAAGCGTAGCCAAAAAAGTTATCTTGCACAACTAGGCCCCATGTGGGACCTGTGTACCAAATTTCAGAAAGATCCATGAAGTATTTCCTGAGAATTCACGATAACAATGTTTCGAAAATCCAATATGGCCACCAGGTGGCCAACTTGGATTTTCGAATCGGACCAAAAAAGGTATCTTGCGCAACTGGACCACAAGGGGAACCTGTGTACCAAATTGGAGAAATATCCATGCAGTACTTCCTGAGAAATCATAACAAAATTTCATGGGAAAATCCATAATGGCCACATGGTGGGCATATTACATTTTCGAATCAGACCGAAAATGGTATCTTGCACAACTAGACCCCAAGGGGAACCTGTGTACCAAATTTGAGAAAGATCCACGCAGTACTTCTGAAGAAATCACGATAACAAGGTTTCATGGGGAAATCCAAGATGGCCGCCTGGTGGCCATACTGGATTTTCGAATCGGACCATAAAAGATATCTTGCACAACTAGACACCAAGGGGAACCAGTGTACCAAATTTGAGAAAGGTCCATGCGGTAGTTCCTGAGAAATCGCAATAACAAAGTTTCATGGGGAAATCCAAGATGGCCACCTGGTGGCCATATTAGATCCATGCAGTACTTCCTGAGAAATCACAATAACAAAGGTTCATGGGGAAATCCAAGATGGCTGCCTGGTGGCCATATTGGATATTGGAATCGGACCAGGAAAGGCATCTTGCACAAGTAGACCACAAGGGGAACCTGTGTACCAAATTTGACAAAGATCCATGCAGTAGTTCCTGAGAATTCACGATAACAAAATTTCATGGAAAAATTCAAAATGGCCACCTGGTGGCCATATTAGATCCATGCAGTACTTCCTGAGAAATCACAATAACAAAGGTTCATGGGGAAATCCAAGATGGCTGCCTGGTGGCCATATTGGATTTTCGAATCGGACCGAAAAAGGTATTTTGCACAATTAGACCCCAGGCGGAACCTGTGCACCAAATTTGAGAAAGATCCATGAAGTAGTTCATGAGAAATCGCGATAACAAGGTTTCATAGGGAAATCCAAGATGGCCGCCTTGTGGCCATATTGGATTTTCGAATCGGACCAGAAAAGGTATCTTGCACAATTAGACCCCAGGGGGAACCTGTGCACCAAATTTGAGAAAGATCCATGAAGTAGTTCATGAGAAATCGCGATAACAAGGTTTCATAGGGAAATCCAAGATGGCCGCCTTGTGGCCATATTGGATTTTCGAATCGGACCAGAAAAGGTATCTTGCACAACTAGACCCCGAGAGGAACCTGTGTACCAAATTTGAGAAAGATCCATGCAGTAGTTCCTGAGAAATCGCGATAACAAGAATTGTTTACGGACGGACGACGGACCACGGACAAAAAGCGATTTGAACATGTAGAGGAAAAAAAAATTCTTGTAAGAGAAATTGCATATCGAAAAGGGTATCCTATTATGAAGAGTCACTTTTTCTAATGCGAGAAATGTCACACAGTGTGATTGACAGAAGAAAAAGAAAACCCAATATTATAGTCTCCCTACATATATTAATTCCAGGGACAAATATATCCTATTATCACATTTCAGAGTAAATTGTAGGGTTTTGATTGGTTAATTACCATAGTGCATTACGCCGTATTCGTTTGCCACCGTTGGTATACCAATGCTGTCAAGGGCGCGCGTGCTCATATACCAACGCAGTTAGGGACGCGCGTGCAACACCTGCAGACAAAGCCTGTTTCAGGCGAATTTGTCTGCGCGAGTTTGTATGGGCGAGTTCCGCCACAGGAACAATTGTGCGAGGCAAATTGCGTATTTGCGGATGAAGATAAGAAATAAATTATCATCCAAAGCTTTATATGCCACATAAACAGGAACGTCAGAATGTCAGCTAAGTATTTCATCCAGTTCATTGTTCATCGCGGAACAGATCGAAAAGAGATCGAAGCACTTTGCCTGTCCGACTCACGATGTCTTGTAAAACCGTACATTGTTCAACGTTCAGTTCTATGCCTGTTTTTCTTTCGAGTTGGTGATATATGTTAAACCAACCAAGAAAATAGCTCTTCAATGTGATAAATTCGTTATACCAGTGTTTTGCGTTGGTATACAGGCTGATATTTCGTCTCGAAGATAAATATTTTCACTCGCCCTTCGGGCTCGTGAAAATATTTATCTTCTCGACGAAATATCAGCCTGTATACCAACGCAACACACTGGTATAACTTATATTCTGATAGACAGATATAACAAGGGACCACAAAGAACAGTCTAGTGATTTTTTCACTATTCTTTTATTACAGTGTGTTATAACACGCTTTGCCCTGATGAACTTCGTGGTACATCTTCGGGTAAATTGGAAAACAATGGTGACACAGTAGATCAGCTATACAAATGTTTTGCCATAAAAATGACATCTTAATACATCGATACAAGTTTGTCGCAATCTTTTCCACTTAGCCGAGTAAGCCTAGTTAAATTTCATTTTCCATAACCTGGTCACTTAACAGTCTTTTTTATCCTATCAAAGACCAAGTTTTACTTTCATTTCAAATATTAGCATGTACATAATCCCAGGCTAAACACAGGGTAAATGCAACAGGATATCGCAAAGTACTGCATGCCGACTTTTGATGCACAACATATATCCTGCCTCAGTCTGATTCAATCAGAGTGTCTAACTAAAGGACTACGTTCATCATTCTCTAATATTTCCGTCAGTTCAAAACACACTTCAGAAACTAATTCTGTGAAACATTCAGCTTTTATTGGTAAAACTGTTTACAACTGAGTTTCTTCACATGTGGGCGAAAGAGTAATTTAGTGTTCTGTCAGAGATGATCCAAGAATGTTTCAAAAGTTATTTGACACATTCTTGAAAAGCTGACCACTAAAATGGTCGAAAAACATGGAACCTTTGCAAGTTGTTGGCCACTAATGCTACGGACAAGAGTATACCAGGGACATGAATAGGCTGTGCCAGTATCACTATGCCTTTTAAAAAATCTACCATCTCATCACATTCTATTTCAACAGTTGTCCTTCATACAATACCATTAAACCAGATCTAAAACAAATCCTCACTGCATGTCGTGGATTTAGAACATCACAAACAGGGTTCATAAACGTACAACAGGATAAAATTCCAGGCATTTCCCAACACTTTCCAGGTCAAGAGTCTAATTCTAGTACAATAATTCGCAACAAAGATGAGCAAATTAACGAAGTTCAGGAACAAAGTTTGGCACAGTAACACATGACATCAGATTGCTGGTTCTCCCAGAAGTGTGGTTCTTCCAGGAGTTTAACTTTATTTTTAAGCATCTTCTAGGACTTTCCAGGAAAGAAATTAAATTCCAGGGGTTTCAAGGACTTTCCAGGAGGCGTATGAACCCTGCTTGACAAACATCTCGTGTTCGGGGGGTGGGGGTGAGAGAGAATTTCGTTTAATGTTAATCTGAAGGTTATTTCTTCATTATGGTGATCGACAGTTTGGATTGTGCAGGAAGCCAGAGTACCCAGAGGGAAGCACCGCCCAAACTGGCAAACTTTCACACGTGCACCAACAGGGCTTAAACCCCAGGCCGGTTCAGCTGTGTGAGGGATGAAGTTTCAATTTGGGGAGCCCACACAAGATCCGTCGAGATAGTGCAATGTCTACAATTTGACCTTAATAATAGGTCAAGGTCAGTCCAACTGGAAAGGTTCAACTTCCTTGTCAATCACCACTTGCATACGAAGTATGATTTTGGAGTGCCTAGATGTGCTCCTTCAAACGATATTACCAATACTAGAATTTGACCTAGATAAAATAGATCAAGGTCAGTCATTTTCAATAGGCTTTTGACCCATTGCCAGTTGAATATGTTATATAAATTTGGAAGCCTGACAAACAAGCAAGGCTGACAGACCATTCAGACAATATCCTTTTGGCCAAACTTGACAAAGGGGTATTAATGGATTTCTTTTTCATCATCACAATCCACATCTCTGAACTATAATTATAGCATAAGCATGACGACTATCGGTGATTTATTGATTTCCAGCCAGTGTGACCTTGACCTTTTGACCTCAAGATGGATAGGGTTCTTTCTTGTCCCATGGGTAAGGGTATGCCCCAAGTTTGGTGCCAGTCCGAAACCCGTTACTGGAGATAATGAACAGATATCAAAAGTTAACAGACAGAACTCGCTATCACACAAAACTACCTCTTCTCACGACGGGCGAAAATAAAAAGGGAGCGTTTTTCGAACTGGTTCTAAACAGAATGGCTCTTCAATTCATACATTATTCATAACATGCATGTGTGTACATGCCTTCATTTTGTTACCACAGTTCCAACTTGCATGTAAATGTCACAGTTTACTAGTTCCTTCATGTGTAATAAAAAGAGATGGCCTGGTCTGTACGAGACTGGGGATGGTGCCCCGAGACGACCAATTATCATGTTCTCCTGTTGTGTCTTAGTACAGAATAAATATTGTCACTTCAATATATGTGGCACGCCTTTGAAAAACATACCAAGGATATGGTCATATGCAATTTCAAAATATATATTTCCTCGGACTGAACATTCAACTGCATTCAGAATCTGTCATATGCAAGGAATGATGAAAATAAATATTTCAGTTTTTGATGAGCATTCGTCAAGTGTCAGTTTCCACCTTTACAAACACCGTCAGTGTTGAGGTTAACCATGCAAATAACAAATGGTTCAAATGAATGGACACGTAGCTTTAGAAAACATGAGATTGATCTAATCAAAACCCCTCGGCTTTCCCCAAGTGATTGAGACTCATGTGTGGTGTGAATTGGGGAAGAGATAGTTCTATGTGGGATGATCAAGCTATACCGGTAGTTGGTTACATTCAGGATATAGGACAGAAACAGAAATTAATATATCTGTAAAGGGGCATAACTCTTTAAAATATGGGCAGAGAGCCACTTTCGATAGGCGTCTGACAAAGCACTCTGTAAAATAATAACCAAGACGAATAAGCTGTACCGAACACGGATCTGCAGATATAACTTGTACATTCAGCTACAGGTAACAAAATCGGAGATTATTACATCCGAAAGGGGCATAACTCCATAAGCCGAGGCGAGTAATCCTTTGTTGGCTTACAGAATACAACAATATAACTAAGTTTCCAAAATATAGTAGCTATACCGAATACAGTTCTGCAGATATAGTTGGTTACATGCAGGCATATAGGACAGAAATAGAAATTAATATATATGTAAAGGGCATAACTCTGTAAACTATGGGCCGAGGGGAGCCACTTTCGATAGACGTCTGACATAGTACTAGATAAATAAGTGATGAAAATTTGGTGGTTGTGTCTCAAGCGGTTTTGCTTAAAATGCAGTAATGGACGTACGGACGTACATGGCGATGACAATACCCCCGAGGCCAAAATGGTAGACAGGTAAAAAACTGTTAATCATTAATAATATTTCAGAATGAAACTGGCACACCTTTCAGTGTTGATCAGGCATCAGTTACCACCACTGGCTCAGGTCCACAACACAATCCTTCATATTTAAGGAGCATTAACTCTTCTATTTAACAGGGGATTTAAGTGATTTGCCAAGAGCTGCTTATTTTCATGTAGTAATATGGACATCAGGCAGAGCTTTGTGGTATTGCAATAAACCAAACTATATTACATTAATTCCCTTAATAATTCAATCACAGTAAGTCAAATTTCCAAACCAAAAATCAGGGGGTGATCAAAATTATTAAAACAGGGAGTTCCAAATGAAGCAAAAATCCAACATTTCTTACTTATTTCAATGATTTTAGAGGGTGATCAAAGTTATTAGAACTGACTGGATTTCTAATAGGGTGATTGAATTATTAGAGGAATTACCGTACATAAAATCTTAATGGTTTCTCAAGGATTTACAATGAGCCCGTTGTCTTGAAGAAATTAACAGTGTTTTTTTCTTTACAATATTAATAGAATTAGCTTTATAGCAGTAACATTAATTTACCTACAAACTGTCTGAATTTTAATCCAGCCGACACGCAGAAAAAATCAAAACTCTCCAACCCTGAACTGTGTACGAACATGGACAGTAGATAGCTCCAAAACAATTATGGGCATCCTCTGTGCTAAGGGAGGCAACTGCAGGAAATGTGTTTTATGGCGCCCTCTATTGGACATTCTCAGTTATCTCCTTTTGTGGGCAATGAGGATACCCATGACAAGCTCTAAGAGCAGTGCACTGTGCTGTTTAACAGCAGGATTAATCGTAAAATAGCCTGGACATCCATCTTTAATGAGCTCATTGTAATATATCATATATAATATTCAGTCTATGTACAAACAATCATGTGATGAACAGCTGTCAGACCGGCACAATGTCCACCATGGACCAGTAAACAGGGAACAGGTCTTTGACACGACACCACCACGCTGACCGTTTCCATTTTTCTCCCACCCCCGAAATATACCAACATCAAATCTGAAAGCAAACACGAAAAATCAGTTTCAAATAGAACCAAATTTACTGAAGTAGAAAAATAGACAGACTGTATTCACATACAGGAAGAGCAATATGCACAATAATTGTGTAACAATGAAACTACTGTTTTCATGAACGTTTACAATAAGCCGCAACATAAGGGAGATAACTTTAATCTAAACCCAAGTTAAATATGATTCTCTCCCTTTAACATGGCAATATATCTTCAAACAATTCGAGTACTTTTTCTGAATAGTTATGTCCCATTGTTCGGTTGCAGACCAAATGAGCAGATGGAGATAACTTTTCACATATTTCAATTTCACTTCCAACCTCCAAAACATTCTACATTTGGGATAGAATTCAAACTGGAAGAATACACAGCGAAATATTCACCAGCCAGTACTGTACGGTTGGCAACTGAACAGTACTGGCAGGAAAGGTCCTGTTACCTGCAGGTTTACTGTGCAGTCACCGCACAGTTAGCATCCGCTGGTTACCATCCGGTGGGTGACTGGACAGTACCATTCAGTTGGCAACTGGAAGGTTACCAGATAGTTACTGTATGGTAACTGGTCAGTAACTACAGGTAACCAGCAGGTGAATAACCTGTCAGTAACTAGACGGTAACCGTGTAGTACCGTCTGGTAAATGAACAGTACCTGCCAGTAAGCACCCAGTTACTGGTTCATTTTAAAATGCACAGTACTGTAAGGGGACCTTTCCTGCCAGTTACATTCAGTTGTGGACTGCACGGTACTGGCTGGTGATGGTAACCAGCTGGAAATGGCTGGTGAAAGTTTGGTTGTGTAGGCACACAATTAATTCTGAAACATTTCAGCATAATTTTTAAACATGCACATCATGCCTTTGTAAACAAACAAAAAAACACCATTATTCTGCATCAAAATGTCAGTCATATTGAAAAATATAGAGAGCGTGTGACACAAATTATGTGAGGAGTGCAGCCATACTGTTGCTGTACCATATTTGAATATCTTCGTGGGTCTGAGAGTGGGACCCATGAAGGCATTCAGCCGGTAACCTTCCCCTGGGTTATCAAGTACAGTACCCGAGTCAACAATGCTTGCCTTGTTAGCCCCAGGTGTCAAAGACATATAAACCTTGACCTTGAGGATTTCGGTTTCACGGTAGTCTACCAGTGTCCCCCAAAAATGCATGCATTAGTCCCTGTCAAGCTACTGGAAATTTGGTGCATAATTCCAAGAGGACAGTGCACATTTGTGTTTCTTTTTTTGTGTGGCGAAAATCAATGCGTCATTCAATCCCATATATTAAGTATTCAGTCAAATCAATGCACGTCATCGACATAATGGGCAATAACTCTGGGGAAAATCAGTGAATCCCACGACAATCCAGACAGTGCACATCTGCAGGACACTAAGTGCCTTCCCTGTAAGTTTCGAAGTTGTCTATCAAATAGTAGCCGAGATATCGTTCGAATAAGTTTGGCCATATAGGCAGACACACGGACGGATGAACAAGCAAAGTGATTCCTATTGCCCACCATCCAATAAGAGGGACAGGGGAACAATAAAGAAAGAAAAAAAAAATTGTATGAGAACCAACTTATTAATTGTGTTACCAACATGGAACTTACATCATCAATCTCTTCGTCATCTCCATCAAAGTCATCAAATGTGATGTTAAAGTCATCTGTTTCTTCATCTCCAATGTTTTCATTGATTTTAGCTAGAGAGAGAGAAAATCATACTTTTTACGATACAACCTTGAATTCACATCAAATATGTTAAAAATAAACTTTTATTCAAATAGATAAGCCAGCCTGGAAAGATTATGTTAGCCAATCACCAAAAAGATTAATTAAAAGAAATTTATATACTTGTTCTCATAAACATATTCTCTTGCCTATTCTGTGTATGGCTTGTCGAGTCTTTAACTGTTCCTCACTTCACATCAAGTTATCTTTTTATATATTTCTAATACTAGATAACATACAACAGCATCAATGGAAGGAGGGGTGGGGGGGGGGGGGTTCGTTGGATGCTAAGGACCCCTCTCAGCCCCCTACCGTATTTTATTTTTCTATCTTGGACAGCACAAAACTGAGCTCTCTTTATAAGTAAGCATAAGAAACGACTCTCTATCCAGAAATCCTGGCGACGACCATATCCGAACTGATGAGGACTGACCTGATTCCGGTAATTCCCCATATGCCTTCAAGTTTCTGGCCTCGTCTGGTGTGTATTTGAGTATGACATCTGCTTTAGAATCTTGGTAGTCTCGTAAACCCAGCAAAATGATATCACCCGTGTTAATCCACACCTACAATATAGTTGTCCGACAAATGTTTGAGAATTGATTCAAAGAAGGTAGAATGTTCCGAGGATTCATAGAAACAGCTTTTAATGGCAGATAATAGGTTTTTTTTCAGGAACTCATTTCCAGAAGTTCTACTGAATTTTACCTGGAATTAAGAAGAACCCAGTACTTTTGAGTATTTTTGGGTAAAAAAAAAAAAAAAAAATTCAGATAACCCAGGCATTCATTAAAAGTCGAATGTTTTCAGTATTTCTTCAAATTTACTACCATTCTCAATGATTATATATTGCTTCATCCGTTGAAATAATAGGGAGTGAGTGAGTGAGTGAGTGAATATGATTTACCGTCGCTTTCAACATTATTTCAGTCATATCATGACATTTGGTTTCTATTCCTTTTCACAACCGGGAACGAGTTTTCGTCAAAACCTAAAAATATTTTAGTCAAATTCAAAGGTCTAAATTGAGTTTTCAAATGAATTTTACGCTTGACTACCGCTTGTGAAAAGTGACTTGTATGAATCCCTGTAACCCTTTCAAAAAATTGAAAATTTCATTTGAAAATATTTCTAATAACCATATTAAAGATTTAATTCTGACTGAACGCATATGGAGTGAGAGATAAACCTTTTTTCTCAATTTGCCTCTGATGTGACACAGTCTCTTTGCCCCATCAAAACACATGGCTTCTAACCTCCCATTGCCCAACATCTTTGTTACTTGTGCATATTCTACAACAGGAAAACAAAACAGCAAAAACATTTAACCAGTTCAACTGAAACATTTCTTCAAAAGATAATTTACTCACCAAAAGAGAGCAGAATTAATGTTCACCACAAACTTTTTATCAATACATTCGCGATTATCTGATGCAGGAAAACGATTGTGGTTATATTTATATCGTGAGAACTCGAAAAGAGAGGCTTGATAAGCACATTTGAAATTGACAGGTTCTTATGGCCTGAGAAGTTAGGCAGAAGTGGTGAGCCTAACCATACTGTTTTATATATGGAGACAAGTGTTGATAGTGTGGCCATCACTTATATAATATATATACAGTAAAACCTGTGAATACCGACAGTTGGGTAAAGTGCCGAACCTCACAATAGTGAGTGAATAAGGTTTAACATTGCTTTCAACTATTTTCCAGGTATATCACGACATGTAAGAAAAGGAGAGGAAGGGCGGGGGTACCTATTTCCAACAGACCAGATCTAATTCTGTCATTTTATAGTGATGTCTCATTGAAATATCATGCTGTAGGCAGACATGACACTCCGAGTCAAATCATACATTGAGCGAACCATTCCTGGTTCTATCCTTTCCCTGGTTTTGACGACTTGTGTAGATCTCCATGTAAGCATGTTTTGACGGGTGCTCGCATAACCCATGAAGACGGGGTTTGACATGTGTGTCACTGAGTTCCCATGTGACGGCTTATTTTGCTATTTTTTGCATTTACATGGAGTAAAATCTAATTAAAACTATACATTTTCAGAAAGCCAAAAGTTCAATAAATCTGACTACATGGACTATTGGTATGTTTTGTGATAATAAGGGTAAAATGAAATTGGGAGAGAAACAGAAATAATTGACGGAAATGCATGATTTAACACCAAATGTGTTTGGTGTGCTCCATGAGAAACATTTGAAAAATAGTAAAATCTGCTTCTAATTCCTGAATATTTCACATAACGCGAGTATAAACAACAAGAGTATCTGACGTTCATGACTAACTCGTCAACTCTTTTTCGTGATTTCCAACAGAATAAAAGCAGACAACACATTTTCTCACAAGATTACTTATTTTTAGAATAAATGTTGCTGATATTGGTATAAAATGTGAAAAAATAACCCAGAATGGGTCTGTGGGAGACCATTGGTAAATATTTCTCCACATGACATGGGACATATTAAACGGGATATTTCACATCACGGAAAAAGTATGAAAATTGAAACTAGTCTATGGGTTAAGACCCATGCCATTACAAATTTATTATGGGTCAGAGAGAGAAAATTCTAAGGGGAAAAGAGTTAATGTAGAGCGAAAGTTAGGAAACCACAAGTTCCATTTTTCATGTCCCTTCTAAATACCAACACTGAAATTGATAAATCAGAACACTGTTTATACTGACACTATACTCTGATCCCAAAAATGGTAACTAAGTACACACAGGTTTCACTGTATATATGTAACTAATATCGAGAGAGGTCTACGATAATAGTTCTCTTGCTAATGTTCTCATATAGACAAATTTAGCAAAGATTTAATTTACTAACCAGACTATCAAAACAAAACCTATAACATACCTTGTCCATCTTCTTTGAACACAAGTTCTCTTTTCTCGTTTTCATTCTCATTCTTTCCTCTTCTCCTGTTTTTACCTCCCTTTCCTGTACAAATATAACAAGTGATGTGGTTATGTGTGGGGGACAATTTATCACCAACTTGTTTATCATTCATATATTATTCAGGCTGTCTGTCAATGTTAGATGATCTATGGCTGCATACACACCATTTCCAAGGTCCAACATCACATGGCAAACTACTGTCTGTCCCAGATAATATATCCGAGATGTTTTCAGCGATATTTCGGAGACAACTGATCGGATGACATTGAAAGTTCACACAGTAGATAAACTAAGAAGTACTAACTTTATTCCAAAGTATCACAAAATCCTTCCAGTAGTTCTCAATAAATCGCACAAACAAAAATTAGATAGGAGATTTATGGGTTACTTTCGACGTCATGACATCAAGCCTTCATGTTATAACACTGGATGATCAACGTCATCGAGGCCCCAAAATAACATGGTAGGTATTGGTGATTTTCGTCAATTCTCAACAGATTTTAATATGTGGGGAAAAATTCGTATTTTTTAGTTTATTTACTGTGTGAAGTTTAAATGTTGTACAATGAATTGTTTCCAAAATACGAAAATGTCTAATATATATTATCTTGGACAGACAGGGTTTGTAAGATGGTTTCTTATAGAGTGACACACTTTGTACCTTGGAGTCTTCCGTAGCTACAGATACCAAATCCTGTCAACTTCTCCCATTCTCACAAGGTGGGGGGGGGGGGAGGGGGGAGATTTGGTTTAATGTCACACTCAAGATTATCTCACTAATATGGCGACAGCCAGTTGAAATAGTGGAGTAAGGGTTTAGACCGAGTATCTGTTGAGAACCAGCGCCCGATGGCTAGTGTTGTTGTTGGTTCGGAAATCCCTCCTTTCATCTAGGAGCACCCTCTTACAGAGGTATTTAGAAGCTTGCAGTAACCCCGCCGCTTACTAGGGTGGTCGAGACAGGGTCAGTAGCAGTCGAGGTCCCGTGCTGTGCAGGCTGTGCAAGTAACGTATTTACAGTGCATTGACACCTCCTGACCCGTCCCTTTTTCTGACCAGGTGTGTGCGATGTACTACTGTGAGTGAATTTATATAGCGGTCACTGAAAGACACCCAGGTACTTTATTACCCAAGTGCCTCCGCTGGCGAAGGTCTAGCGTAGCAACTAGTTCCACCATCAGTCCATATTACCCTGGACACCGAATCAGTCCAGCGCCTTGTGAATAGGCGAGTATATATGTAAGCGGTCACTGGCGAGGTGCGAACACTCTAACCATTCGGCCACGACACGCTCACACAACTAGTAACTGGCAAACTTTCACACATCCGCAGGGCTTCTTCCAACGGACATTCATACCCCCCCCCCCAGCATATTTCCCCAGGGGGGAAATGCCCAGGGGTGGGAGTAATACGTCAGCATCAAAGGTTTTCATTTTTAGCGAAACTGCACTCTTTTAAAATCCCACTCTAATTTTCACGATTTAGAATAGCAAAAAATACTGGAACTGGAAGGATTGTATAGATACTTTGAAAAAAATTACTACTATAATTGAGTTCATATAATGTGATAATTTAAATGTTGTATGATAGATGGATTCCCAAATACTGATGAAAATGCTGAGAATAGATCATCTGGAACAAGAAACTTATTTTTGGAAAAACACCTTGTTGACTGTTGTTGTTGTTACAAACAACAACCCAGATTGAGGTTGTGTTGTTCTATTTTCTAATTCTCTTACCCTTATTTTTCGGCATCTTTACTTATCCTAATCTATCAAGAACTGAAAGTCAACTTCAGAATCGGCGAATTCGCAATAATGCTTGAATCTGGCGAAATTTCTGTCAGTGAGGAAACTGCGACATGTGAAAATTGGCGATTGCTCAAATCCGGATGTGACACAATCGTGCGCATGCCGGTCAGAGCTTGCATGCCGGTACGTGAATAATACAATGGAGAGAATTCTTTCACGCCAAGGGCGGCACTTGGCGGGAAATGTGTTTGTGTGCTGAACAGCGGTCCCACTGGTGACCCTGAGGCCATGTGCGAGTTGAAACGACTGAAAATTTGTAAAATCGTGACCGTTTGTATATTGCAATAGTCGTGGAGGGTTAACTGGAGAAAAAACAAGAAGAAAATCCAGCGATAACTCGAGAAAACTTTGATCAACCTTTTAAAGATCTCCATCAAAGTTAACATGCAATCTTGATACGGAATAAAGCAGTTCGTTAGGGACCATGCAAAATTTATCGAGGGGGTAGGACCGGTGCAACAAGGAAAATCAGCTAAAAAAAATCCTTGGTCCCCCTTATCTTCGAACCAAAAAAAAAGTACGAGTCCTATCTGGATCTTGGGTAAAAACAGTTCTGGTCCTATCTATGTTGTGACCTACATGTACCCGGATTTGGTGAGCCGCATCTGTAAACACCACCCCCTAAGCAATATGTGATATGCACATATACTTTTGCACATTTTTATAAGTATGGAAATTTAGAGTGCATTGTATTTAACATGCTAGTTGTTCAGTGATAAAAGGGTCTTTGTTTCAGGGGTTTCATGTTGCCAGGCATATACACTGTAGTTCACATTTACCAGACTGATATTTAATGTTGATATTTAGAGTATTTTATTCACTATCTCAAGGGTCCTCTTTTGTATGGACCTCCCCCTCCAATAGGAAACCCGCCTGAGCAAAGTTTTTTTGTTATGCAAATAACGCCAAGCTTGAATGACACATATGGTCATCATCTAGAAGCCCATTAATGATACAATTCAATTCAATTCTTTATTGGCACTAACACAATTCACATTGGTTATGGCCGAGAAACCATGTACATGTCTCTGACACCATTCAACCGTTCCATATGAAAGTTGGCGCATCATCCGATCGATACATCAAGAGACTTTCAATAAATTACCAAGCCGGCTTTTCTGATTGGGCGGAAGCCTCGATGGCCATCTTTAATTTATGCACTCATTAATGATACATGTACATATCTCTGATACCATTCAACTGTTCAATATGAAAGTTGGTGAATCATC
Organism: Hanleya hanleyi; assembly: GCA_036873755.1. NCBI lineage: Eukaryota > Metazoa > Mollusca > Polyplacophora > Lepidopleurida > Hanleyidae > Hanleya > Hanleya hanleyi. The sequence continues at coordinate 61,761 of JAVTVY010025688.1, forward strand.
GATACATCAAGAGACTTTCAATAAATTAGCAAACCGTTTTTTTCTGATTGATGGAAACCTTGGTGGACATCTTTTATTAATGATGTATATATATCTCTGATGCCATTCAACTGTTCAGTATGAAAGTTTGTGCATCATCGATACCTCAGGAGGCTTTCAATAAATTACCAAGCCGGCTTTTCTGATTGGGCGGAAGCCTTGGTGGCCATCTTTAATTTATGAAAAATCATCAATGATACATATCTTTAATACAATTCAACTCTTCATTTTGAAATCTCATTAACGACATATCTCAAGAATGACATCCCTGGGCACACCATATGGCCATGACGCAGAAGCCTATCGAATCAGGACCCAGAGTCGAGGGGTTTTCAGATGCGCAGCTTCGTATTTTTTCTTTATTTATTTTTGAAAAAAACCCTCTTGATCCTATGGATAGTTACGTAAAAAAAATTAATGTCCTACATAAAATAGCGAGAAAAAAAGTCCTGGTCCCCCCACTGTTTGCACCGGTCCTACCCCATCAATAAATTTTGCACGGTCCCTTACGCTAAATTGTACTGAAGGAGAATTTACCGAGGCAGTGGAAGAACTTAGAACAGATATATCACCGGGGCGCGATGATTTAACCAGAAAGAAAACACAGCAAGAAACTCTATATCCAACGTAGATTACAAGATAAGATCATGGCATAGAAGTATATGTCCATTCTACTTAGTCGTCCACTTTGGAGCTCGTAAAAACTGTTGGTTAGGCAGGCACGGCGGAAGCAATTGGTGATTGGGGGAGGGGTGGGCAGGGGGGGGGCACTATCACAGCACAAATAGGCGAGGGTCCAGGGGCCGCCCAGGCCCCGGAAGCTCAAGGGGTCTCAGATGGCCGAAGACGCTTTCTAGCGTATTTCCGAGTAATAAAACAAGAAATCTCCATGTATGTGTAATCTCTGAATATTTGACCTGTTTTGTTGTTTCTAATATTTTTTATATTCCCCGTCGAGAAAATGAGAATGTTCGGAAGTAGAAATAAATTAAATGTTAAATATATATCATTTCAATTAAAAGATTCATCAAGCTTTAATCATGTCAACAACACAGATGTTTTCTACTTGTAATGCTTGTTGGGGAACCGAACACAGATCATCTTATGAGTGTGAATGAGCCATCCTCCATGATACAGTTCTGTATACCGGTACTTATGGTGTTCCATTTCGGCCATTTTTGCGTCGCGCGTCGCAGGCGACGGGAAGGGCGACGTCGCGTTTAAAAAGGGCGACGTCGCGTCGCGTTCTATCAATTAACATTATAAGAACACGACGGGAAGGGCGACGAGAAGGGCGACGTCGCTCATCCCGTCGCGTTGATAAAAGCGACGCGCGACGGAAAGGGCGACGTTGCGTTTAAAAAGGGCGACGTCGCGTCGCGTTGTATCTCTTAACATTATAAGAACGCGACGGGAAGGGCGACGGGAAGGGCGACGCGCGACGCAAAAATGGCCGAAATGGAACACCATAGGTACTCCTATCTCCATACCAGGCCTTGTAGGCACATTAGGGCTGTACAGTTATTACAGGAACTGTCCGTTTAAAGTATCAACCATGAATGAACGGAGGATGTTTTGTGTTTTTTCTCCGTTTAATTAGATTAAAGCTCAGTTTAAGGAAGATTCTTGAAATTGGGGCATGCTAGGAACTGACATACGGCATTCCAAACAGAGAGGCATGCTGCGCCGAGTTGGAACTCCTAGGAACTCCATGGCATACTTTTTGGAACTGGGCAGACAAAGGATGGCTATGCCATAACAAGAGTGGAACTCTAATCCATCCAGATCATAACACCACACTGGGCATGGTGTATCCGACTTGCATAACCGGCATATGCCATTCCTATCAAGGAACTCATGTTCTTATTCGAAGAAGCTCCCTAAGTAGAGAAGAAGCTGATGGGCAAACTCTTTGAAGCCCCGAGGAAACAACATGAGGGCGTATGTTAAATAAAAATATCTCGGATAGCCTAAAAACATCTGACTTCGAAGCAACCAGATGGAAACATTGACTGGCACTTAATTCGTACAAATATTGGCATGTTCGGAGAGATCATAAGCTTAATATTTCCTGTTGAAGTGGCTGATATTCGTTGTAGTGTACAAGCTATTTGTCATGGCTTGGATTTGACAGACGAACCATGACTTAATTGAGATTATGGAATGAACAAGGGTGCCCCTCACGCTTATTGAAAAGTAAAATCTGCATTAAATACAGATACAGGTTTTTCGCTTTATCGTTTTTTAAAATCTGTTTCTGCCTTTTTTTTCTTGTTTCTTCTTTTTTTTTTGTGCCTTTTTTTTGCTGAAAATATTGGGGGGGCCTACTGAAGTAGTATGTAAAGAGCATTTGGAGTCACATTGACCTAAAAAATTAGCATATTGTGAAGGTCACAGAGGTCAAGTTCACTATAGTTCGTGACCGGAAGTGACCTTTGGGGGTATGTATTCCTCCGCGGTGATGCGGTCTGGCGGTGATGCGGTCGTGGGGAGAAGCTTCCGCGGACAGAAAGTAGTCCCGAAGATATTGTCCTGTATCCATAACTACAGGTACATAGATACTGTCCTGTATTCATAACTACATGTACATAGATACTGTCCTGTATCCTTGCGGTGATGCGGTCGGCGGTTATGCGGTCGCGGGAAAAAGCCTCCGCGGACAGAAAATAGTCCCCAGACTTCAAATACGCTGCGTCTTAATCTTCGGTCATCTCCGGCAATCTCCGGTCATCTCCGGCAATGTCCGGCCCTTCCCGAATCCGGGACCTTGTCAACATCCGGGTTTCTCACTGGGTTTTTCCATCCGGGGGGACTGGAGTGCGTCGTCCGGACGTCTTCCACCCGGGTACTGTGTATATTATTTCATAGTTGATCAGCGTTGTGGTTGTGTATGACCGTGGAACATCCGGGTACTCATCTTACATCCGGATTTTTACATCCGGGGACCCTGGTTTTACACCCGGGTCCCCTTCAACATCCGGGTTTTTACATCCGGGGACCGTGCAACATCCGGGTACTGTAATTTTTTCCTAATGGATATTTTGGGACCAAAATGGTCCAAATGAACTCCCAGAATGAGTGAGTGAGTGAGTGGGTGAGTGAAGGAGTGAGTGAGTGAGTGGATGAGTGAGTGAGTGAGTGAGTGAATGAGGCGTGCCCAACGCCCGTCTTAGCGCATGGGCGCACTAAACGATGGTGAGTGAGTGAGTGAGTGAGTGAGTGAGTGGATGGTCATATAAGTTGAGTGAGTGAGTGGTCATATAATGAGAGTGGATGTATGTGAAATTCGGATTTGTCCCGAAAATACAGAAAGCGGAACAGGGACTTTACCCCTAAAATAGGGGAAATTACAACACATATAAGGGAAGTGGGAAGAGGTGCCGACATACTGATAGAGTCACATGACTTCACAGTATAGTCTTTCGGTTAACCCATCTAAAGCACATACCAAGAATCTAACGATTCGTGATATGTGTTGTATCTCAGATACGCTTTTATTGTACCTGTTCATGTGGCAACTTGGATGATATGACCACACGGCCCCTAGCACCGGCATAAGCGGTATTAGATACAAATCTAGAGAGCTATGATGGAAATGCTCTGACAACTCGTATACTGGTAATTGGTGAGCTGTTTCGCTTTGACAACTCGTACATTGGAGATTGGTGAGCTGTATCGTCGTCAGATGTAAATGACGGCATTTAACACAAAAGACTAGTCTGCAAGGCCCGATGTCGACCCAGCATCAACTTCCCACAAGTGCCAACATATATCAAAGACCAAAAGGTCTGTACAGGGGGCGGGCCTCGGTGACGAAACGTCCACCAGCAGAATCTCGCCATATACAGGTAAAAATTACAAACCCCTATCAACCAGGTCTACAGGGTCATATATAGACCGGAGGGAGAACAACAACAACAACAACAACAACAACAACAAGTGTTCATATAGTTTATTATCCCCTCCCGTACATCATACCCACGCTGGAGGAGCCGCGTTGGGTATGTTTACAATACAAGTAGGCTCTTGTCCAGTCAGAAGCCGCCATTTGGCGCTGCATCTGTCATATTCGTTCTTGCCCGTTAGATGTATTCTCGGCTGCTCTTATCCAATCAAAAGCCGTCCTTTGAGAAAGTTCAATGTTCGGTCATGTTCGCTCTAATCCGTATGTTCTAATCCTGGCCGGGCAGACCAGGATATTGTTCAGGCAGCATGCCCTGAAACAATTGTTTGCATGGGGCATGGGAATGGACGTTTTGGGGTCGAGATGAGCCAGTAGTGGGCGTACTGGGTCGGGGAGATTGCACGTTTTTGGAATACGCTTGCTTTTAAGGACAGTAACAGTACACCCGCCCACGCCTAGCTTAACGCTTCAACGTCCTGGTGAATTAGCACCTACAGCTCTGATTTTCATGTAAATGACACTAATTCATCGAAATGCGGTGACGCCCGTCAACACCCATCGTTACGCCTTAACGCCCGTCTCAACGCCTTAACGCCCGTCTCAACGGCTTAACGTCTTAACTTAACGCCCTAGTATAACGCCTTGACGCCATGATGAAGACCGATGAGAGAACAACAACAACAACAACACGGATGACCGGTCAATCATTTTATTATCCCCTCCAGTACATCATACTCACGCTGGGGAAGCCGCGTTGGATATGTTTACAATACAAGTAGGCTCTTGTCCAATCAGAAGCCGTCATTTGGCGCTGTATCTGTCATATTCGTTCTTGCCCGTTAGATGTATTCTCGGCTGCTCTTGTCAGTCGCCATTTCAGAAAGTTCAATCTTCGGCCATGTTCGCTCTGATCCGTTTGTTCTAATCGTCGTCGGGCAGGCCAGGATACCATGGAGGCAAGATATCCTCAAATAGTTGTTTGCGCATTTTGATCGCGTTTTCCAAGGCCTCGGTGGGTGGTAACCCCATATCCTCTTCCAAGTGACGCTTGGTCTTCATGATGGACCTGTGCGTGGGGTCGCCTTTCATTTCAAGCGGCAGCAGTCTATATCGTTTATAGTATACCGTTTCTATACCGTTTACCGCATTTCGGTGTACGTCTTTTGTAAGTTATCCTGTCCGCCGTCTTCGATTACCGCAGCATAACTATGAATAGCTTCATGCACAATACCACCCCAGAAGGTAGGTTCTGCCTCACTTTCCTGGGATGTAGGCTGACTATCTGATGTCAAGCTCTCCATATCAGTAGATAGACTCTCAGCAATCTCGGTTTCGGTATCAGTCGGTGAACTCTCAGCAGTCTCTGTATCGCCTTCTTGTGCCTCGGAGTCTTCAATCCCATGTATATTTTTCTCGTGTCGCATAATATCGTAATGTCTGGTGAACGTGCGTTCGCACTCAGAGCAAGTATAAGCCATGTTGACGGTTGAACGTCAACTGTGCGTGTTTTGGGAATACACTTGCTTTTATAGACAGTAACGCCCGTCAACGCTTAGCTTAACGCTTCAACGCCCTGGAGAACTAGCTCAGAAGCTCTGATTTTCATAGAACTACCACCAATACATCGAAATACATTGACGCCCGTCAAGGGGATTAGGAGGACGATTGACCTTTGACCTCTGAGTGCACTTCCTGTCACGTGACCGGAAGTGACCTTGGAAAAGCTGATTTCGAGGATCATTGGCCTTTGACCTCTGAGTGCACTCTATCCCATGTGACCGGAAGTGACCTTTGACCACGTTACCGGAAGTGACCCTTGACCCCTGCGCTGCTCCGAACCACACACCACTATTACCACCACAACACACCAGTTCTACCCCCACCACACACACCACACACCACAACCACCACCACCACCACCACCACCACCACCGCTGTGTGGTAGTGTGTGGTGGTGGTAGAACTGGTGTGTGGTGGTGGTAATAGTGGTGTGTGGTTCCGAGCAGCGCAGGGGTGACTTCCGGTCACGTGGTCAAAGGTCACTTCCGGTAACGTGACCGGAAGTGATGCATCATGGGATAGAGTACACTCAGAGATCAAAGGTCAATCGTCCTCCAAATCCCCTTTATCACTCGGTAAGGCGCTGAGACGGGCGTTAAGGCGTTGAGACGGGCGTTAAAGCGTAACGACAGGCGTTGACGGGCGTCACTGCACTGTCAATAAAAGCAAGTGTATTTCCAATACACGCACAGTCGACGTTCAACCGTCAACATGGCTTATACTTGCTCTGAGTGCGAATGCACGTTCACCAGACATTACGATATGATACGACACGAGAAAAATATACATGAGATTGAACACTCCGAGGCACAAGAAACCGATAAAGAGACTGCTGAGAGTCCACCGACTGATACCGACGAGGCACAAGAAGGCGATACAGAGACTGATGAGAGTTCACCGACTGATACCGAAACCGAGATTGCTGAGAGTCTATCTACTGATATGAAGAGCTTGACATCAGATAGTAAGCCTATATCCCAGGAAAGTGAGGCAGAACCTACCTTCTGGGATGGTATTGTGTATGAAGCTATTCATAGTTATGCGGCGGTAATCGAAGACGGCGGACAGGATAACTTACAAAAGGCGTACACCGAAATGCGGCCCTGCATCAGGAAAACAGCCATGGCCATCTATGCACGGTATAGCCTGCTACCGCTTGAAATGAAAGGTGACCCCACGCACAGGCCCATCATGAAGACCAAGCGTCACTTGGAAGAGGATATGGGGTTACCACTCACCGAGGCCTTGCAAAACGCGATCAAAATGCGCAAACAACTGTTTGAGGATATGTTGACTCCACGGTATCCTGGCATGGATTAGAACAAACGGATCAGAGCGAACATGGCCTTGGAAAATGCGATCAAAATGCGCAAACAACTGTTTGAGGATATGTTGCCTCCACGGTATCCTGGCATGGATTAGAACAAACAGATCAGAGCGAACATGGCCGAAGATTGAACTTTCTCAAATGGCGACTGCCAAGAGCAGCCGAGAATACATCTAACGGGCAAGAACGAATATGCCAGATGCAGCGCCAAATGGCGGCTTCTGATGGGACAAGAGCCTACTTGTATTGTAAATATACCCAACGCGGCTCCCCCAGCGTGAGTATGATGTACTGGATGGGATAAAAAAATGATTGACCTGTCATCCGTGTTGTTGTTTTTGTTGTTCTCTCATCGGTCTCCATCATGGCGTCAAGGCGTTATACTAAGGCGTTAAGGCGTTAAGATAAGGCGTTAAGGCGTTGAAACGGGAGTTAAGGCGTAACGATGGGCGTTGACGAGCGTCACCGCATTTCGATGAATTAGTGTCGTTTTCATGAAAATCAGAGCTTTAGGTGCTAATTCACCAGGGCGTTGAAGCGTTAAGCTAGGCGTGGGCGGGCGTTACTGTCCTTAAAAGCAAGCGTATTCCAAAAACGTGCAATCTCCCCGACCCAGTACGCCCACTACCGGCTCATCTCGACCCCAAAACGTCCATTTCCATGCCCCATGCAAACAGCTGTTTCAGGACATGCTGCCTGAACAATATCCTGGTCTGCCCGGCCAGGATTAGACCATACGGATGAGAGCGAACATGACCGAACATTGAACTATATGAACACTTGTTGTTGTTGTTCTCTCTCTGGTCTATATATGACCCTGTAGACCTGATTGATACGGGTTTCCCCTATTTCCCCTCATAAGTCCGTGTTCCGCTTTTTATATTTTCGGGACAAATCTGAATTTCACATACACCCACTCCCATTATATGGCCACTCACTCACTCACCTTATATGACCACTCATTCACTCACTCACTCACTCACTCACACACACACTCACCATCGATAGTGCGTCCATGCGTAACCGTTAAGACGGGCGTTGGGCACGCCTCACTCACTCACTCACTCACTCACTCACTCACTCACTCTGGGAGTTCATTTGGACCATTTTGTCCCCAAAATATCCATTAGGAAAAAATAGGAGTACCCGGATGTTCCACGGTCCCCGGATGTAACAGCCCGGATGTTGAAGAGGACCCGGATGTAAAACCAGGGTCCCCAATGTAAAAATCCGGATGTAAGATGAGTACCCGGATGTTCCACGGTCATACACAACCACAACGCTGATCAACTATGAAATAATATACACAACCACAACGCTGATCAACTATGAAATAATATACACAACCACAACGCTGATCAACTATGAAATAATATACATAGTACCCGGATGGAAGACAGAGGGACGACGCACTCCAGTCCCCCCGGATGGAAAACCCAGTGAGAAACCCGGATGTTGACAAGGTCCCGGCTTCGGGGAGGGCCGGACATTGCCGGAGATGACCGGAGATTGCCGGAGATGACCGAAGATTAAGTCACAGCGTATTTGAAGTCTGGGACTACTATCTGTCCGCGGAGGCTTTTTCCCGCGACCACTCCACCGCCGACCGCATCACCGTAAGGATACAGGACAGTATCTATGTACATGTAGTTATGGATACAGGACAGTATCTATGTACCTGTAGTTATGGATACAGGACAATATCTTCGGGACTACTTTCTGTCCGCGGAAGCTTCTCCCCACGACCGCATCACCGCCAGACCGCATCACCGCGGAGGAATACAGCACCAAAAGGAAACTTCCGGTCACGTGACCGGAAGTGCCGGAACTATACTGAACTTGACCTCTGTGACCTCCACAATATTCCAATTTTTTAGGTCAATGTGACTTGAAATGCTCTTTACATACTAATTACTGAAGTCATTAACAAGGTTTGTGTACCGTACGGTACCGATAGGTTTATACAGAAAACAAAAGACATTAAAATATCGACAAAAGAGGTACAATAAAAATACAAGAGACTGAAAAAAAGAAAAAAGGAAAAAAAGAAAGAAGAAAAAAAACCTACAAAAGGAAAATGTTGACCTCGGTATTAGTCAGTTGGCCAGATGTGGAAAAGAGGGGTTTCGTTACCATCTTTCCCTGCATACCTGCACCCTGTTCTGGTGTGTAGAGGAGGCTCATGAGCACATTTTCTGATCAGTTGTCAGCGTGCAGTTGTGTGCGTTTGGTTTCAGGGCGTTAAAATGTCAATAAGGCAAAAATTCATCAATTTCAATAACACTTTTATAACTTTTCTATTGTCTTAACAAATTAAACAAATCTTATTTCAAATTAAAGGTATTGCATAGGTTATCTCGTAGAAAAGAAGTGGTGGTCATCCGAACTGTAATCTGACTCAATGACAAAAAGAGTCACGAAATTAAGCCAAATATTTGTTATTTAGTTTTTCAATCCCATAAAATAATTATCAGAGTGGTATCACTTATCAACGGATTAGCTTCATTAACAAACCAAAATTTGTGTCATTACCAGGCTACCAATTGCTAATGAAAAGATCAGAACAACGACTTTAGCATTAGAGGAATACCGTAAAATGTTACCCCATCGCCCAAAATTTGACAAAAACAAACATTTTACAAAAAAATATTCTAAACATTTCTATTTCTTCAGCAGAATAAATAAATTGTTTTCCATATTGCAAGTGTCTGGTGTGATATGATCGTAGAACAAGTTCACTGGTTTTTCAAGCTGCGTATCTGAGTCATCGTAAGAAATATGATCAAAATTAGATTTTTTTATTAGTTGTTTATTAGTCCATCAATAACTCCACGAAATGTTGTCACATTCAACATAATCTCTATATGATATATTTTGGCAATCACCCTGCCATCATTTGCAATTAGCACGACTGGAATATCTGGTCCAGTGTCGGAGAAATAAGGTAAACTGTTACACCAGTAGTAGAATAATAGACGTTCTGGCCCGGGTGCAATGATCTAGGTCAGTATGACGTCATAAGTAGGTCACTATGACGTCATACAAATCATAAGTAGGTCACTAGGTCAGCATAAGTAGGTCCCCATAGGTAGGTCACCATGACGGCATAAGTAGATCAGTAGGTCACTATTAGTAGGTTAGCATCACGCCATAAGTATGTTATTGGGTTGACATGACGTTATAAGTAGCTCAGCCTGACGTCATCAGTAGGCCAGAGGGTAACTAGGTTAGTAGGTCACTATGACGTCATAAGTAGGTCGAGACGACCTTTGTAACTAGGTTAGTAGGTCACTATGACGTCATAAGTAGGTCGAGACGACCATTGTAACTATTATAGGTCGACCTGACCTTTTTTGTAGCTTACCACGAATAGGTCGATATGATGTCATAACGAGGACAATTGTACCCGCGGACATGCCTCATTTTCACGCGTTCAAGATCTTTTGCGAGGACTTGGCAGCGGTTCAAATGTTGAAACGTAAACTGGTACTGAACAGGCCGATTTACGTCGGATTCGCAATCTTGGACTTGTCAAAGATCTTGATGTATGATTTTCATTTTTCTTATACGAAACCGAAGTATGACAAAAAAGTCAAGGTGCTATTCATCGACACCGATTCTTTACTCTATCGCATCGACAGCGAGGATGTTTATAAGGATATGGGAGAGCGTATGGATTTGTTCGATTTTAGCGATTACCCGTCATCGCATGCTCTTCACAGCCTTCACAATAAGAAAGTGTTGGGTAAGATCAAGGATGAGACGGCTGGTGTCCCTATCGAGGAATTCTTCGGATTACGACCTAAAATGTACAGTTTGATGTGCGGCGGTAAGAAGAAGAATACCGCGAAGGGCGTTAACAAACACGTGGTAAAGAATGAGCTACGTCACGCTTCTTACGAGTGTCTGTCCGGTTTGAGCCCACAGATGTCTCGAATGCAGCGAATTCAAAGCGAGAAACATCAATTGTAAATGGTGACTTTGAATAAAATCACCCTTTCCCCGTACGACGATAAACGCTATCTCCTAGATGATGAGATATCGTCTCGAGCTTATGGTCATTGGCGTAATCTCTCTGAGTGAACTTTTCACTGAGGTTGGTGTTTAGTACTATGTATTCGCCCACTGCGCATTAATCTGACAGTTGTTGATATATTCTTGACTAATTTGAAAAAACCCCGCAAAAAGTGCACCGTTTGTACAAAGTGTCTTTATTCCATTACAACTTGTTAATTTAGAGATGAATGTATGACCATGTAACGATAGTCACATGTTCTATGTATATAATAATAATATGTATTAAATACATTATCTTTTGGAGATAATACGAGAGTTGTCTCTTCATTCTACTAGAGTTGATCTAATAACCGTTTTCTCAGTTAAACGCTCGTGCCCCACGCTTCTTGAAAATGGACTTCATATCCATTCTGTAGCTTTTTACACGTTTATGATTTCTGCCATGATGCGATCATTCTCCTGAAGAGCGTGTAGATTTGACACCGTGCTGACGACTGCTTCTCGAAGCTACTCTTTCATTTGCGGTGTGAAGTCCTCCTCCGCCAAACTGATAGTCTGACTCTCCGTGTATCCCTCGTTCATATACTTAAGTTTCTTCTCGTTGATAGAGTCACTATACGCTAGTCGTGTAGGAATACCGAACTGTTTCCTCTATATTTTACGCAACACAGTTTTAGGGTTTTAACGTTTGAATACCCGTTATCCCCTGCTACGTGTGATCTTTTGGTACTTCTTCTACCTCCGGTCTGCTCCGTGACTTTGAACCAGGGCGGTATTTGCTTCGTGTATAGACCATCGCCTCTCTGGATATTTGTGAGGATATTTTTTCCGAGTCGTCGCGATTTCGGTGTGCTCGGTTTTAGGTTTACGAACATAGAACCATATTGGGTGGAAATGGCATCTTCGTATACCTTCATGAAGTAATCGAGACGGGTAGGGTATATACGACGACCCAATAACGCGATTTATTGTTTGTCGATGGGGTTATTGAATAAAACAAGATATTGACAGTTTAACGCGATATCCTTTGAAGCATTCTCCCTCTCGAACAAAGTTTTGCACTATATAGATAACCGATGCGTTGTCATGGTGGGCTGGTGTCGTTTTTCGCTTCTGTCATGAGATCGTTTATAATGATCAGATTCCTCATGATGGGATCGAAATGAGCGTCAGAGCCCAGATCGTGGGGTATTCCTCTGACGAACTTTATCTCAGGCATTGTCTTCGATATTTCTTCGTAAAGAGGTTGCCATTTACCATAAGAGTAGATAATTCTCTGCGGTGTAAGTTGAACATATTCTGTAATACCTCGCAATAACTTATCTACCCATACACTCTTCCCACTAGCTGTAGGTCCCACAACTTTCATCGTAAATGAATGTACTAATTTCGTTGCTGTATAATCCATGATTGTTCAAAACACTGTCGATGCTTTGCAAGCGGGAGATGGACTGATTGTAAATCACTTATACCATCCCATAAGTACGCTTTCGCAAACATCATATAGCGCCTCTACCGACTAACGGATGGTCTCGATGTCCTCTTGGGGAACTCAACTCGGGAATTTGATAGGCCAACCCATGTATTTAACAAGTTTTTCGACTCTACCTCTCCTCCGTCGCGTCTTGAGAACTTTGTCTATCCGCCATAGCGCGTCGGAATCTTTCCTGGCCCGCTGTAGTTCATATTTATAAAATGCTCCCTGTACGCCGTCGTCCATAAAATCCTTGAGTTCGTATACGGCGATGCCTCGCCTGTGGAATCGTTTAGCAATTTTGAAGAGTTCCTCCGTCCATTTGGCTTGATTGTCTCTTTGAAAGGCGTACCTCACGTGAGAGATCCTCACGGTATCACCGATGTTCAATGTGAACGGTTGTTTGCGACCTCGTTTCGCCGTGTCAACGTACACTTCTTTCCATAGGAGAGCCTCCTTCCGTTCGTTAACGTCGGAAGGACTTCTGTTGCGTAGAGAGGTGTGTGATCGTTTGTTGTAATCGCGCATCAGGTCTTGAAAATAACGTCTAAATAACGATAGCTCTGCTGAAATATCTGTATATACTAGTTTTCATCGTCCTGATGACTCTTTCCGCGTAAATGGCTTTCTTTTCGTTATGGGTAACGTAGAAATGAATGTCGGATTTCGACATCGTAAACTATCCCTTTCTGGACAGTAATATTCCAGTGGGACCTGCATATGGCGTATGCATATCACGCCTAGTAGCATTTGCTAGATCCTGTGTTAAATGTGACGATTTTAATCAACGTCACAAAACATTGTTGCAGAAACTTATAAAACAGGGCCACGCCATCAAGCGCCTCCACTCAAAGTTTCTCAAATTTGGCGATACATATCGCACGCTGATAGCAAAATACGAGAGTAGCGTGCAAGATCTATGGCGTTACGTTTCGTAACTTGGGTCTAATTCCGCTTAACCCGGGGCTAGAGGCCGTATGAACCCATGTACTTCAAGATCCTCATGGTGCTCATATGAACAGTCACAATCAAAGCGTGACTGAGATACATCATTCTTTAAATGACGACTTTGCAACGAATATTATGGATTAAGAATACTGATCAGCGATACGGATTTGATATTGTTGGAACATCATGATGTCTTGCCGGCATCATTGGAAACTGTTGACCGCTTCTCTCTTGCAGGAAACAAGCCTATGTTTATGTATACTATGATTGTGTTTTTTGAATATGGAATAGGTCTTTGGATTATGGACGCGGATATTCTCTAATGGACGACGGCTGAATTATGAATGACGGGCCAGACGCTTGTAATTTCTTCTTCAAATAGGCTTTTACCCATCGGTTGTTGTACTCGCTTTCTTTGTCGGAACGAAGATACTTGGGTTGTTTCCCCTCAATCAAGATTTGGTCGAGTCCTGAGATTATAGCCTTATGTTGTTTATTGGGAAGAGAGATAACCCACAAATAACGCGAGAAAATGCCGATGGCGAACAGGAGGAATCGCACGCCATTGTTATGCTCGGATACATTCGACACATCTACTAGATCACTATCCCAAAGATCGTCAATCCCCGCCGTGACGACCGTGTTTCTCCTGGAGGTGTATCGAACGGGCTTTTGTAAGCGTCCTGGTCGCTCAACCACCGCGTCAAATCTTTAAGCGTTACGTTATATCCCTTATCCTTGAATAAGGCGTGTACCTTAGAAGTCCCCGTGGAACTGATAGGCTTTTTCGAGTTGAAATAGGCTCGCCAACCGTTCGCATCCATATCTATCTACTCGAATGATGAAGAGAAAGATTAACATCGCTTTACATAGAATAAGAAACCAATGCGTGTGTGGTTTACATAACCATTTTTATTGCGAAGAAAGCAAATGATCTAACAACTACAATACATAAGAAGATAATTATACAAACAATGAGGAAAATATCGTCTGACAAAGTTGTATACATTACAATCGTTATGACAATGGTTCTGATCGAAATCCGTAACGATACTGGACATGGATATACCCCGTATAAGCTGAACTAATACGTATATACAATAGTGATCGAGTTATCTTCTTGAAGCTGTCTATCGCTATAATAACGAAATTTACTATTGTTTTCGAGAAATTTGGCAAAATCGTTCGAATAATATTCCGGAGGATGTCCTAAGGAATCGAAAAAATTTCTTCGCTGGTTGCGAAAATAAAACACCACCCAGTGTTCCCCGGGGAGACTCGTCACGTCGGTGTTCACGATATAAGCTGCTGGTGTTCGTACCACGTGGTTTGGAATTTTGTAAGCAGGGTACACGTCGCGTACGTACGCGTCGAGCGTACGGTCGCTGTGAATGATACAAAGAAGTTTGTCCGTATTCATGTCGTAATGGAGACGATGTTGCGAGACATATCCACCTCGAGCAGTGCTGGGAATTCGTCATAGGCGATGCAGCTCCCATTTGCGGGCAATGGTTCCTCGAAGATCGCTTTCAGACGTATGTTGGCTTGTCTTAGTAGCTGAAGGTGGTCTTCTGCGGCGTAGGAGAGGTGGAGGTTGAAGGCGTAGCGGGAGGAGCCGTTGTGATAATCGAACAGGGTTATAGAATTACCGAAGTTATCCCCGGTACGTCCTATGCTATCGAACAAGCTCAGGTAAGCCGATGTGAATGAACTCTTGTGCGAGGATGAGTTATACCGCGTTCTCAAGAAGTGATCCGAGTCGTTACGCCGTCAATATTCACCGAGAGATTGTCCAGTTTGAAGTGTTGAAAGTTTAGGGGGTTCATTTTATAATCCCCGCGACGGCTTTGGCCGATACGAATCTTATCACCAGTCTGTTTGGGTAGACGGATAAAAACATATTGTCCCAGCGGAAGAGGGTCTGTCTCGTGGCAAAGGAAGCCGTTTTGGTCTCCGATCTCACGTACGGATATTTGGCCGATGTACCAAAATCACGCCGGGACTTACGCGAACTTTCTGGACTTTCAAGCTTATGTCTTGTATCACCAGTTTATACGCCGGATTTTCTTCGCCCGACATGATGAACTGCGGTGTGGAGCGATGCATTTTGATGTGTACGTCCACGTTGTTTAGCAAGTAGCGCTGCTGTTTGAAAACATCTTGCATGAAATTTCCTTTCATTTCGAATACATTACTCTCCGCGATGAATTTCTTTCTCTGTGTAAGTCCGACATTTCCACCTGTGGCGGGATCTGTGGTATCCAAATTAATACCTTCGTCGGCTACAGACAATTGTGGGAATAGCTGAGTGGTTTTAGCGTCTTCACCGAAGTTCATTAGCGTTTGAATGTACACTTTATACGGGTAACTGTTATCCATGACCGTCATAAGCTTACCCTGCATGGAGACGTCTATCTGAGACCACATACTTTGAAGGAGTAAATTGATAGGACTTTTCGTCCTTGATCAACGGGGTGCCATCTCTGTGGGTTATTTTAGCCTTAACGTAGAGTCTGCAGGATTGCAAGTCGACGTAATCCGAGAATTTGACGGGTGCATCTTCGGAAATCTGAGAAGACGGTCGAACGTCGATAACATATCGACTTTGAACGGCTGTTTGCGTAGGGGGTAATGAGAATAGCGATAATTCGCTGCGTTGACCTTCGGTGAACTCTTTGTCAGTGAGGAGTGCCATATTATAACTTGAAGAGTAAAAGGTCGATCTGACCTAGTTTTTTGTAGCTTACCACGAATAGGTCGATATGACGTAATAACGAGGACACTTGTGCCCGCGGACATGTCTCATTGATCACGTTCGCTGTATTCACGACTGCCTGTCTAAGTTCGAAAAGTTTTTATTTTAGAAATAGTATTACTCCCAAACTGCATTTACTCTGGAAGATTTATTTAACAATCACAAAACGTTTCTCAGGGAAAGAGGTATTTGTCTTTCAACCAATCATAACGACATACCAAAAGTATACTGGACTCCCAAAATGCATAAATCACCATACAAACTAGATTCATAGCTGGTTCTAGAAGCTGCACCACCAAGCTTTTTTCTGCTCTATTGACGAGGGCCCTTCAGGAGGTAAAAGCATTTTGGGAAAGGTATTGCGCCACTATTTCTAAAAACTCTGGCGTTGAATGTATGTGGATATTGAAAAACTCAAAATGTCTTATGGAAGAACTTGATGCTAAAGGTCACATACCGTACAGACATGTATCCACATGGGGTTTCTCGACTCTCTATACTACAATTCCTCATCAGGACCTTTTTGACTGTCTAAGATCATTAATAGTATCTGTGTTCAAGAAAACTGATCGTAGATATATTAATGTCGGAAGCCATAACGCATTCTTTAGCTCTACTACATACAAGAGATATCATTCATGGGATGTTTCGTTGTTTATAGAGTTGCTTGAATTTCTCATTAAAAATATCTATGTGAAATTTGGCAACACAATATATCAGCAGCATATAGGTATTCCAATGGGTACTAATTGTGCACCCCTGTTGGCTGACCTGTATCTGTTCTCTTATGAATATGACTATATGCAGGCGCTTTCAAAAACCGATCCATTCAAAGCCCGTTCCTTCTCATTCACCAAACGCTATATAGACGATCTTCTCGCTGTGGATAATCGCTATATAAATGACGCAGTGAAGGATATATATCCACCTTCACTGGATTTGAAGGAAACTACAGATAGCCCTACAGGCACATCATATTTAGATCTATATCTCTATAAAAATGAAGCGGGCATTCTCTCTCGTCGACTGTATGACAAAAGAGATGATTACAATTTCGACATCCTAAACTATCCCTTTCTGGACAGTAATATTCCAGAGGGACCTGCATATGGCGTATACATATCTCGCCTAGTAGCATTTGCTAGATCCTGTGTTAAATGCGACGATTTTAATCAACGTCACAAAACATTGTTGCAGATTACAAGCGTCTGGTCCGTCATTCATAATTCAGCCGTCGTCCATTAGAGAATATCCGCGTCCATAATCCAAAGACCTATTCCATGTAACAGTATTAGCACCAAATTCAAAAAGACAATCATAGTATACATAAACATAGGCTTGTTTCCTGCAAGAGAGAAGCGGTCAACAGTTTTCAGTGATGCCGGCAAGACATCATGATGTTCCAAAAATATCAAATCCGTATCGCTGATCAGTATTCTTAATCCATAATATTCCTTGTAAAGTCGTCATCTAAAGAATGATGTATCTCAGTCACGCTTTGATTGTGACTGTTCATATGAGTACCATGAGGATCTTGAAGTACATGGGTTCATACGGCCCCTAGCCCCGGGTTAAGCGGAATTAGACACAAGTTACGAAACGTAACGCCATAGATCTTGCACGCTACGCTCGTATTTTGCTATCAGCATGCGATATGTATCGCCAAATTCGAGAAACTTTGAGTGGAGGCGCTTGGTGGTGTAGCCCTGTTTTATAAGTTTCTGCAACAATGTTTTGTGACGTTGATTAAAATCGTCACATTTAACACAGGATCTAGCAAATGCTACTAGGCGTGATATGTATAGGCCATATGCAGGTCCCACTGGAATATTACTGTCCAGAAAGGGATAGTTAACGATGTCGAGATTGTAATCATCTCTTTTGTTATACAGTCGACGAGAGAGAAGGCCCGCTTCATTTTTATAGAGATATAGGTCTAAATATGATGTGCCTGTAGGGTTATCTGTAGTTTCCTTCAAATCCAGTGAAGGTGGATATATATCCTTCACTTATAAAACAGGGCTACACCACCAAGCGCCTCCACACAAAGTTTCTCAAATTTGGCGATACATATCGCATGCTGATAGCAAAATACGAGCGTAGCGTGCAAGATCTATGGGGTTACTTTTCGTAACTTGTGTCTAATTCCGCTTAACCCGGGGCTAGGGACCGTATGAACCCATGTACTTCAAGATCCTCATGGTACTCATATGAACAGTCACAATCAAAGCGTGACTGAGATACATCATTCTTTAGATGACGACTTTACAACGAATATTATGGATTAAGAATACTGATCAGCGATACGGATTTGATATTTTTGGAACATCATGATGTCTTGCCGGCATCATTGAAAACTGTTGACCGCTTCTTTCTTGCAGGAAACAAGCCTATTTTTATATATACTATGATTGTCTTTTTGAATTTGATGCTAAAACTGTTATATGGAATATGGAATAGGTTTTTGGATTATGGACGCGGATATTCTCTAATGGACGACGGTTGAATTATGAACGACGGACCAGACGCTTGTATTCATGACAAAAAAGATGATTACAATTTCGACATCGTAAACTATCCTTTCTGCATAGTAATATTCCAGTGGGACCTGCTTATGGCGTATAGATATCTCGCCTAGTAGCATTTGCTAGATCCTGTGTTAAATGTGACGATTATAATCAACGTCACAAAACTTTGTTACAGAAACTTATAAAACAGGGCTATTCCAACAAGCGCCTCCACTCAAAGTTTCTCAAATTTGGCGATACATATCGCATGCTGATAGCAAAATACGAGGGCAGCGTGCAAGATCTATGGCGTTATGTTTCATAACTTATGTCTACTTCCGCTTAACCCGGGGCTAGGGGCCGTATGAACCCATGTACTTCAAGATCCTGAAGGTGTTCATATGAACAATCACAATCAAAGCGTGACTGAGATACATCATTCTCTAGATGACGATTTACAACGATTATTATGGATTAAGACTACTGATCCGCGATACGGATTTTATATTTTTGGAACATCATGATGTCTTGTCGGCATCATTGAAAACTGTTGACCACTTCTCTCTTGCAGGAAACTAGCCTATGTTTACGTATACTATGATTGTCTTTTTGAATTTGATGCTAATACTGTTATCTGGAATATGGAATAGGTCTTCGGATTATGGACGCGGATATTCTTTAATGGATGACGGTTGAATTATGAATGACGGACTAGACGCTTGTAATTATAAATATGAGAATCATATATTTTCCCTTTATTCCGAAGTTCGACATCGAGTGATATGGATCAATACCAGAGAAAGCTCGTCGTACTTAAAGTTCTTTCTATAGGGGCTATTCTGCTCCTAATTATACCACCCATCGTATTGACCACGAAACGAACACCCTGTCCTTCCTGCGCGTACCAGTCCCCGAAAGATACACCGCATGTTTACGAAGTACCATCGTGCCCCACGCTTCTTGAAAATGGGCATCTAAAAGGCTATGAAATGGAATCTCGGAAATAGCTTTGTCAAAACAAGTACCACTGGAAATTAAACACAGTTAAAATACGACTTCTAGTTTGCAAGCACAAATTGCAAAATTGCATAAGGTCGTAATTCCATATTCATGAAAATTTCTCGACTCAAATACTTCAAATATCTTATACAACATGCCAGTCACATCGCGAGTGTGACCAAAATAATTGCCTGAATACATTCCAAGTACAGCAGCCGCGAAGGCAAAATAATATACCAAAATATTACACAAAATTCTGCTATTAAAACAATCCGCCAAAAAATGCCACAAAAAGAAAACAATTCGCCAAAACACTACATGGAAATCAAAGCAGTTTACCAAAACATTACGCGTACATGAAAATCAAAGCAAATAACACTTAACTGTATCAAAATGTCAAAACTCAAACCTAAGCTAATGTCAAGGCAGAATGAAGCTACCAGTTCATTGAAATAAAAATCATTATGATGTCAGTAGAAAGGATTCACGCGGGGAAACTCGATCAGTTATGACAAAAGAATTCTGCACAAAATGACAACGCACATTGTCCAATTAACACCACTGCGTGGTATCTTAATATTGTTGCAACAAAAATATTCAAACACAGACACAGTTATCCTGTGGTTACATTTTTCGTGGTTATCACCAAGTATTCGACTTCTCTAGCATGGCCAGTGCTATGTCATACCTCATCCTGAAGGGTTAACATTAGGACCTTATGTTACTCATTATGAAAGCTAAAAGTTTTATGGTTGACATGGACACAATATGTACTGCACTTAAGGAAGTTGTCAATACGTGTTAATTGAAACCAATTTGTCATCCAACGTCTTAGACTTATATCTGATGACCCAAACAATAATAATAAAAATTCAGGATGATACAAAAACAATTAACCACAAATTAGCAGGCTCCTATAGCCTAACCGGGGATTGTAAAGGCCCGTCAGCCGACATCAACCAGGCTCTTATAGCCTTCCAGCATTACACGCTGAAAATAACTAGTACGTACATGTACTCAGTGTATCAAGGACCTATCAATATACGCGATAACGTTAGTTTCATTGAGCTCAAATGCGTTAAGTGTCTAGCTTACCAGCTACACTAGCTATTATGGAAACCGATCGCGATAAACGTTCTAATAAAAAATCATAAATCACAAATCACTGTGAAACCACATCACAATGTTCTCATCCAAAGTTCAAAGGCTAGATTTATGAATCTGCAAATCACTAAGTTTACCAGTCACAAAGTTCATGCAATCTACCAGTTTTATCATTGAATTATCAACTTCACTGGGCATGCAGTATTATCGATAATAAGCGAAACGAAACGCGCACAATATACGAAAAATGCCAAAAATTCTTATAAGGCGTTATCATGGCACACATAAGATGATTGTTCAATGCATGTTACCAACCTCTCTGAGGATTCAGTCCAGAATGTTCCAAGAAAGTTATGAGAATACAATGTCTCAGAGTTCGTTAGGGCATGACCCAGATAAACCACAAGCCGTTCTCCACACGCACTATTGTCAATCAATGGAAAAGTCACAACGTCAGACAGAAAAGTCCAAGCAGAAAATATATCACAACACAGTCATGTTCAATCACTAGCCAGTGGGCTCTGTTAAGCGAAACGAATCAAACTGTACCTGTAGATACTGTATCCACGGAATGGACTCGTTCCGGAGGGTTCTGGTACACGCTGTCACGTCACCAAGTAAGAGGAGAAACAGGTCGCTGTTATAGGAAGGAAGGGTGTTTGGGTTGATCACATAATGGAGATGTCAATTTGGAATTCCGTCCAGTCAGAATTATGAGGCAGTTCAAGGAGAACTCACACGAGGAGTTGAACAGGATCGCACTCTTCACAATGGCCAACACACAAAGGCACCAAATGTTTTCGTCAGTCGAAGTCTGGGTGACTTACCGTCTGCAATACCTCAGCAGGTGCAAAAAGGGAGGAGGGTCCTGTGTCGTCAAACGATGAAGAAACTGCCAGCGTCAAAATATGCCAGGCCGTCATAAGGCCGTCCTCGTGATGAAATTCGAGGCTACCGCCACTGGTAAACAAGCTGGAAAATGTAGACTTGGAAACTCTCAGATGCTGTTTTTCACTAATGTTCTCGTTGTATCCAGAACATTTTCGTATTTGCAGTTCGCCAATATAATTTGTGAGAAGTTTTGAGGGAAAGTGGGCTTGTACGGGGCGCCGACATTCCCGGGTGAAATTATATAAACCCCTCAAAATGGATGACAACAACAACAACAACAACAACAACAACAACAACAACAACAACAACAACATATTTCTGATGATATATAGTTTTTACTATATGCATTTTCGTGCCAGCTTACAACATTTCACGTAGTTTGTGAACTCTATCGGTCATGCCGGTGGTGGTAGGACAGTAAATGATGGAATAAAACTGTAATTTGAAAACGCCATTCTAGCTCGAACTGGGTCATGATGACCTATCAAATGCTCATAAAATTTATGACAATGAAATTGGTTAACTGTCTCATTTTCTAAACATGCACATCAGACTTGGGGTTCACAAAGTACAATTCAGTGCAATTACATAACCATTTTCTATATCAACCCATATAAATTGAAATTATATAACTGCTTATGTTTTAGAAAACCTGATCTAAAAGGTTATGAAATGGATTCTCGAAATAGCTTTGTTAAAACAAGTGGCACTGGATATTAAACACAGTTAAACTACGACTTCTAGTTTGCATGCACAAAGTGATGCGACAAGTATGGTGGCTAGGAAGTCTACCTTTACGTGAAAGTATGGTGGCTAAGAAATCAACATTTCACAGTATGACAGTTAGCATCAATTCCAAATGTATAGCGAACATGTACCATCATTGTTGTAATCAGTTTAAAAACATCTGCGGATTGTGATCGAATGCTTATTGTTGAAGATTTCAACTCGAATAATTACCACTGAAGATCTTAGACAAGGCAGGTTTAACAAACTAAATGGCAAGTCAACTTATCACATTAAAAAACAATCCCAAAAGAGGCGGTAGGGTAATTACGAAAGCCGAGAGGGGACTTCTGACATCCGACTTCTGACTTTTTTCTTTTGTACCGTAACATATTACATCTTATAGTACATGTAGTATGGAATATAGAAAAAACACAATACCATTATTATGGCATATTGTATTTATTTCTAATAATCAGATAAATCAGATAAGTATAAATGTTTATCTTGAGCAATGTTTTGATTATTGAAATGTGGTAACGTATTGTGCCCTATGCCGCAGATAAATGCGACTCAATTAATAAAATAATTGCACAATTCTATTCAACTGATCACAATTAATTTCAAAACATTATCGAATAATATAGTATGATAAGTTACGCATTAATGCGACAAGGGATGCCATTATATTTATCGATTATTCAAATATTATTTACGATTTTTTGCTTTCCTGGATGCTAGTACAAAAAAGGCCTAATTTTGTGACGCCCAAGTTAAATCACATCATAAGATCGTACCAGTACTCCCAAATATAATTGACAAATAATATAAATATTTGTTTGCAGATTTTGTTGGGATTTTAGTTTCCTCCTCTCTCTTCTCCAAATATTGAACATTCTTGACAATTTGGGTTACCGGTACTTAAAGGGCACCCAAATGGAAAATTGAAACTTTTGTGAGAGAGATATGTTGTTGCCATATTTCCTGAAAATTGCTACATTGTTCTGATTAAAAAAAGCAACATTTTTACATGAAAATATTCCCCCTGGTTGATGAGAAGCTTTCTGGAACTGATACAAATTTGGTATGCAAATGAGCTTTTGGTGAGTTAATTAAATAGACAAATAAATATATTTAGGATTCTGATATATTTGCATTCCAATAACTTGTGTAAGGAGGAGTGTAAATATGAATAACATAGACCTTTGTTACTCCATATTCGCTAATAAGATTTCATAAACCGTGCAATTTCGAAAATAAAGCCCTTTCTAACCTGTTGAAATAAGAACCGTATTTCTATAAACTAGTTTGCATGATGCTATAAATAAGCAATATCATAAGGAAGAGATTAGCTTTTCAGTGACAATTCCAGTATAAAGTTAGCTCAGTTAGTTCATTTGGTGACATCACCAAATATCATTTGCAATAAAATCCCTCAATAGCAGATTTAGACTTCAAAGCAGAATTATAGGTATTATTACCATTTATGTAAAGGTAAAGTTGAAAGGGGTGAATGGATGTCAAAAACTCTGAAGTCGGAATTTAGAAGTCTGAAGTCGGAAGTCAGAAGTCGGGAACCAGAAGTCGCTGCTTTCGTAGATTAATGTACTGAAACTGGCAATTTAAAAAATAAAAATAATCACGGTAAAGCTTTGGAGAAGGTGGCAAGATTATGGAAGAGTGAAATATGTTGATAGAAACAAATAACAGTCAATGATTTGAGCTTAATGGTACGATCTTATAGTTTGATCGAGCTAAATTTCCTCCCATTGATAATGAGGTGTTGAATAAAATAGATCCACTTTCAATAAAACCGATCAATCAACTTTCTTAAGTCTTGGCTCAAGGATCTTTCTTGGGATCCCAGGAATATTTTATCCATATTATCATATTACACCAGTTATCAATAGTTGAAAATCCCGCTCCATGTTATAAACATAGAGGAGAGATCACGAGAACGAGTTCACGCGGTGGCCCACGTACTGTCCAACTGTCGCCATCACCGGGGCAAGACAGCAGGATTAATGTGAGAAGGGTGGATTAATTGTAATTAATTGTTATGTTACAATTTGTGCAATAATGATTATCTGATTATTAGAATACCAGAAAGCAACTTCGCAAGCACAATATGCCATAATAATGGTATTGCGTTATCCCATGCTTCACACTTTAAGATTTAATGCATTATAAAATAAAAAAGTTCGAAGTCGGCTGTCAGAATTTAGAAGTCGGCTTTCGTATAGGTAATAGCCTGCTATTCCGGAACTGATTGCATATGTTAGCCTGATTGTGGGCACAGATTATGATATACTGACGGGGCTATTTTGTTGATGTTTCAAAACACTGTGGAAGTTTGTCCTTGGATAGTGAAGAGGAAAACCACATATTTGCCGCATTTCGAACTTATTCCTCCATTTAATCAGATACACAGCTCATTAAACCCGCATATTGTCGCACAGTCAGATTATATCACAGCAATTTGGGACATATTGTTTTCCTTATTGTTGGAAAAAATAGTAATGTAGGTTTTTGAAAAATAAGAAACTTTTAGGAATGTTGGGGGTGGGATAACATTTAGCTTGATGAATCTAACATTGAACCAGGTAGTTTGGTCTTCTTTACTGCAAGCGGTGACCTGGGCGTTGGCACAAACCATAGTGTACTGATGAAGTATTTAATAAGTCAATATATTTCCTAAGATGAACAAAACTAAAAACAAGCAGTTTGCCTGATTTTGAGCCATTTCTCGCAATGAGTAAGCAAGACAGCGTCAAAAGTCGGTAGTTTTGTGCAAGTAGAGAACATAATATACCTGTCACTTGAGATACGATTTGTTCACTTTGCTTAAAAATAGAATGTATGTTTTTGTAAACATTTTATGTTATTTATCTGTCTCCAGACCATATATTCCAATCTTGCTCTCTGTGAGCATAAACATCATACGTGTCAGAGATTAGAATGAGGGATTGAGAAAGTAGAACACAAATATTTTGCATAATTTCGAGCCTATTTCTTGGATTGAGTCAGATATACGATATATACAGTCTCTATTACTTTTTTTAATTACACCACACTAAATACCTGAAACATGATCCATAATCTGCTTATTTTGATGAGTAAACAGAAAAGTTACGAACATTCTCCTAAATTCAAGGATTTTCTTTCATTTTGTGACGAATATTTTCCTATAATACATGTTTTGCTTTAATCTTTGGGGGTTGGGTAACATTTTAAGTTATCGCTAAGACACTAAACCAAATAATCTGATCTTGTTTATAGCACACAGTATCCAGAGGAATTGCAAAAAATATTGTATGTTGATCAAGCGATTCGGTTAAGTCATGCCATTGTGTTTGTTTTAACCTGAGATCAAAAAAGAAAAATAAGATTATTTCGCCTAATTTCGAGCTTATTTATTGTATCGAGACATACATACGATATATTATCTTTTACAACCATACCACACTAAATACCTGAAACATGATCTGCTTATTTTGATGGATAAACAGAAAGTTACGAATATTTTCCTAAAATGAAGGATTACCTTTAATTTGGGGCGGGGGTTAGGGTAACATTTTCACTGACTCTCTTTCACTGAAACATACAAAGCTTGGATAACCGCCAATTCTTGCAACAATCAGATGACATATAACTTGTTCATTTTGATAAGAAAATATGAAAGTACGAACGTTTTCGTGAATTTAAGGACTTTTTTGCTAAATTAATCACATTTTAACGAACTGAAACCCAACGCACATACTTGCAAGCTGACAGCCGGTAAGAATATATGCGCATGTGTCCCCTCTACACATTAGAAAAGGTTTCAGGTATGCAGGGAAAACTGGTAACGAAAAGCTAAACTAAGCCACTTTTTCACATCTGGTCAACTGACTAATATTGCAATATGGTGTTATGGAGATGTGAAAAAATATATATACAAACTGTTAATTGAAATTGTTTATGTCGCTGTCGATAGTAATCTTATTAATGCATATGGCTGAAACAGTAAAAATGCTTCAGTAATCCAGCAATCATCCTCTATCAAGTACATTCCGGTTCTACGTGTATAACAGTAGAAAAATAAGAAACAGTGAAGCGGATATTCTAAATTTCTGAATACTAATCAACCTGGCTCTTAGCGGTGCGCATGTTCACATTTGCTCTCTTTCCCACTCCGAAGGACAGGTTTTATCCTATTGTTGCTAATTTCAAGAATTGAATTTGACAACTTACGGCTAATCAAAAGACATTGACTAGGCAACGGTTAGAATGTAACGAGAGATAAGTCTCTCTGCTTCAGTTGACCCAGAACTTGCCAAACCTTCTGGAAAGGCTAGTTCCTCATGGAAATAAGCTAATTTCCTGCAAGAGAAAAGCGGTCAAAAGGTTTGGACGATGCCGGCAACACACCCTGATGTTCGCATGGGCGAATCCGTATCGCAGGGCAGTATTCTTTAATTAAAATGATATTCCAAGTCGTTTTTTGGAGTGAATTGTATTTCGGTCACGCTGTGATTGTTCATATGAACACCATGAAGATTTTATTTACACGATGTTCATATGGCTCCTAGCCACGGAACGAGTGGTATCAGACACAAGTTCTGAAACGTAATGCCAAAGATCTTGCACACAATTATCATACCTGGCTATCCGTGTGCGATATTTATCAACAATTTTGAGAAAGAGGATTGAGCGTTTCTGCAAAAATGTTTTGTGGCGTTGATTATAATCGTCACACTTTACACCATCCAGATTAACTCTCTCTCTCTCTCTCTCTCATTTATTGGTACAATTCGAGAATGTTCACCAATACGCAATTACTTTATCCGGACAGAATTTCTATGACCGTTCACACTTTGAAGAAATCTCGGGGTGGTCTTGCCAACATACTGTTGAACACACCAAGTTCCATCATTCAGAATACCTCTCGGTTTCGCATTTTCTGTACAATACGAGAAGGGAGTCAATGGTCGATGGGACCAGCAAAATATTTACCAACAAGCAGTTGATTTATCCTGACAAAATTTCTTTGACCATTCACCCTTAAACGGAATATCTGGGCAGTTTTGCCAACATACTGTTGATCACACCAAGTTCCAGAACCCAGAGTAACCTCTCGGTCTCGCACTGTTCTGTACAATTCGAGAAGGGACTCATTGGTAGTTCGCGAGATCAAAATGTTTACCAATACGCAATTGATTTATCCTGACAAATTTTTGACCATTCACCGTTAGGCGAAGTCTTAGGGGTGTTATTGCCAACATGCTGTTGACCACACTTTTTATACAAGAAACTAAATAAATGCAACAGGCTGTAGAAAAAACGGTTAACGAGGAACTGAATGTAGTTGAAATATTCAAAAATGGGCATGAGAAGCAACCTCGATGTCCATATTTGGAAATCGTAAAATAGTTACACTTGGAATTGGGTGCTAAATTACAAGCGTCTAGTCCGTCATTCATAATCCAGCCGTCGTCCATTAGAAAATATCCGCGTCCATAATCCAAAGACCTATTCCATTTCCATATAACAGTATTAGCACCAAATTCAAAAAGACAATCATAGTATACATAAACATAGGCTTGTTTCCTGCAAGAGAGAAGCGGTCAACAGTTTTCAATGATGCCGGCAAGACATCATGATGTTCCAAAAATATCAAATCCGTATCGCTGATCAGTATTCTTAATCCATAATATTCGTTATAGAGTCGTCATCTAAAAAAATGATGTATCTCAGTCACGCTTTGATTGTGACTGTTCATATGAGTACCATGAGGATCTTGAAGTACATGGGTTCATACGGCCCCTAGCCCCGGGTTAAGCGGAATTAGACACTCATCCTCACAACTTTTCTTAGCCATCCGCATCCGGCAATTCGAAAACGTTTCTTACTGTAAACCATTCATTTCGTGTCTCGGTCAAAAGACTGCAAAAAAAACAAAAAAAACAAAAAAAAAAACGTCCCACGGATTTGTCTTACAGTTTCTTTCTTTATCTGTACTCCGGGTACTTTGAATGTTGATGTTCCAAGGTCCAACATCGGGAACAACCTGTCCACCCAACAGAATCCCGGCATACGCGAGATTTAATACTAGTGTCAGATCCAACATTCAGCAGTCAGTCGCAGTCCTTTAGGTCGTACGACGTCGGGCATTACAGGTTAGTTTTTCTGGGACCTGCATATGGCGTATACATATCTCGCTTAGTAGCATTTGCTAGATCCTGTGTTAAATGTGACGATTTTAATCAACGTCACAAAACATTGTTACAGAAACTTATAAAACAGGGCTATTCCACCAAACGCCTCCACTCCAAGTTTCTCAAATTTGGCGATACATATCGCATGCTGATAAAAAAATACGAACGTAGCGTGCAAGATCTATGGCGCTACGTTTCGTAACTTGTGTCTAATTCCACTTAACCCGGGGCTAGGGGCCGTATGAACCCATGTACTTCAAGATCCTCATGGTACTCATATGAACAGTCACAATCAAAAGCGTGACTGAGATACATCATTCTTTAGATGACGACTTTACAACGAATATTATGGATTAAGAATACTGATCAGCGATACGGATTTGATATTTTGGAACATCATGATGTCTTGCCGGCATCATTGAAAACTGTTGACCGCTTCTCTCTTGCAGGAAACAAGCCTATGTTTATGTATACTATGATTGTCTTTTTGAATTTGGTGCTAATACTGTTATATGGAATATGGAATAGGTCTTTGGATTATGGACGCGGATATTCTCTAATGGACGACGGCTGAATTATGGATGACGGACTGGACGCTTGTAATTCTTGCATTTACCAGGTTTACCCCATGCCGAGGCGTTTACTCTATCGGACGTTCACAATGCTCATCCACAATCCAATAACATTAGATAAGTTGTTTGAGCTGATCTGTCATCACAGCTCCCAAGCTAGCGTATCTAATTCCGCTTGAGCCGGTGCTAGGGGCCGTGTGGATACTTCATAGTCTCCACATGAACAGCTGCAATAAAAGCGCGGCTGAGATACTGAGGCTACGTCCGAGAATCCACCGTATTCTCGGGTATGAAAGTTAGGTTCCCAGAGATGTTTTCCTGTAGTCATATGGTTACTTTTTAGTCGCAAGACGTCGGCAATTTTTCCCACCTCTTGCATATCGCTTAAAGTTAAGAATTTCCGCGTTCATAATAGAAATACCGTATTTCATAAACAATACTAACAGCAACATATACAAGCACAGGCTAATTACCTGCGAGAGAGAAGCGGTCACACAATTTTAAATGATGCCGGCAAGATACCATGCCCTTAAATCCGTATTACTGATCAGTATTCAGTTAATACAAGTTATTTCCCAAATCGAGTATCTGGAGCATCCGCATTGATTGTGCCCGATATTCATTTGATATTCAGTATCTGGAGCATCCGCATTGATTGTGCCCGATATTCATTTGATATTCAGTATCTGGAGCATCCGCATTGATTGTGCCCGATATTCATTTGATATTCAGTATCTGGAGCATCCGCATTGATTGTGCCCGATATTCATTTGATATTCAGTCTGGAGCATCCGCATTGATTGTGCCCGATATTCATTTGTATTCAGTATCTGATCCGCATTGATTGTGCATATTCATTTGATCTTATTATTGCATCTGGTGGAGTGGAATCAGACACACGTCACGAAACGTAGCGACAAAGATCTTGCACACTACGATCGTACCTGGCTATTCGTCGGTGATATTTATCACCAAACTTGAGAAATTTTGAGTGAAGGCGCTTGGTGGTATAGCCTTGTCGAATTAGTTTCTTAAAATGTTTTGTTACGTTGACAGAAATGGTCAAATTTTACACAGGATTTAGCAAATGCTTCTGAACAACATGCACACCCTTCAGCTAAAATATTGTCCAACAAGGAGTCACTAACAATCCTCGTCCATCAACAATAAACAAACATTGGAAATTACAACACATATAAGAGAAGTGGGAAGAGGTGCCGACATACTGACAGAGTCACATGACTTCACAGTATAGTCTTCTGGTTAACCTATTCTAAAGCACATACCAAGAAAAATCTAACGATTCGTGCTGTGTTCTATCTCAGGTACGATTTTATTGTACCTGTTCATCTGGCAACTTGGATGACATGACCACACGGCCCCTAGCACCGGCATAAGCGGTATTAGATACAAATATAGAGAGCTATGATAGAAATGCTCTGACAACAGGAGTGCCAAACTGTGTCCTAATACAATTTGGGGGAAGTTTGGGAAGCTTTCCGGCCTGAGCGAGAGTACACTAGTGAATGATTCCATTCTAGTCCCGCGAGATCTCATACTACGAGAAGAGGCTCTAGGGGAAATGGTAGCCACCCGCCCTCAAATTTTAATTGAGAGGTGAGTAGGAGCGTATGATTTCTGCGTATGATCTTCCGGCCAGTCATCATTATTTTTTTTCATCAAATGATGGCGCTAAGCTGCACAGAATAGTCTCTCGGTAACAGTACTAAACTACCTGACGTATATGACAATTACTGAGTAAAAACGCGAAAAACTGGTGAACTATATCTTCACAATCAGCTGTGAAAGTCAGTCATGTGAGTCATCTCCTTTGTTCTAACATTCACCTGTCGTTTATTAATAAACGGCAGCTCATAATTATTTTAATGTATGGGTTAAGATTTTTGGCTAACTTAATCCATTGTTTTTATATCTAGTAATGCTCATCAACTGATCGCAAAAATTTGTTCACTTGGCCCTTCAAGTAATTATCACAGCCGCTGTTAATTTTGTTAAAATCCCTCTGATTAGACCACGTTTTATCGTCATGAGTATATAAGGAGGCCAGGTGGCCTAAATTGATATCGTACGTATCCTGTTCAAGTGTTTCAGATTTCGAATTGAAGGTTGACTGTTAATAAAGACGAAAAAAGTTTCTTGGAGCGGTGATGTAAGAGGGAACCTTGCTGTCAAAATAGTGACATGATACAGTGACTTGCGTGAGAGTATTGATCTATCACGAAGGCATGGCTCTCTGTAGAGAATATGAATGGTCCAGCTCTTCTTCGATCGAAATAAAAAGTCGCAAAGGATATGTGACGTTTACATACGAAAAACTCCTTTGTGTGTGACTGTGATAAAGCCGATTTTTTTTTCACTCGAAACCTGCCAATTAAGATTTTTCTTGAAGTTTACATACTGAAATATCCCCTTCGAAAAAAAAATGAGATGTTCAGTTGCATAAAAATTGAGATATGACTGATCAAAATGTGCTCTCCGGCTTATTTTGGTATTTTGGGGGCATTTTCATGGAGGATTTTCTCCTGTAGCAAAAATATGACACCTCAAACCAAAACCATTCCTGGTTCTTTCCAATAAACAAACTTCTTAATATATTCTGTGGCAAAATTATTTTGGTTTGAGGTGTCAGATTTTTGCTATAAGAGAAAATCCTCACTGCAAATGCCCCAAAAATACCAAATCAGATCAGGGAGCACATTTTGATCAATCATATATCCACTTTTATACAACTGAGCATCGCAATTTTTTCGAGGCTGTTATTTCAGTATGTAAACTTGAAGAAAAATCTGATTTGGCAGGTTTTGGATTGAAATTTTTTTCCAGCTGATTAACATTACACACAAGGGAGTTTTCCCCCGTATTGTCGTCACATATTCTTCGCGCTTATCGCTACCCAATAGATTTAATAGAATGGATGGACATAACAATGTCACTCCTTATGTTTATGTGGCGACCTTTACAAGCTTTCAGGCGCATCTAAAACTGTACAAGATGCTAGAGATTCCCAACCGTAAAATTATTCACTATGACACCGACATCGTTTAATTGAAGTTTGCTAATGATTGCTCCCAGTGAGTTCTTAGCTTTGACCACCTTTTCTATTATTCTGCGACTGTGAAATATTCAATTCTATCATCTCATTCATTATTGTACATATTGGAGTTATATAACATACATTGTAAACTAGCTCTAATCCTGATAGTTGTTAATTGCTTTATGAGCACTGTTCTGTATGCATTGAGTGAGTGAATATGATTTAACGTCGCTTTCAACTATATTTCAGTCATATCACGACGTTTGGTTCCTATTCCTTTTCACACCCCCTCGAACCCCACAGGTGCCCCAGCTAGTCGCCTCTTATTACGACAAGCTGCCCGAGGAGCTGATGCCTGTTCTTACCATGACCTGTGCACAATGACATCCCAGGTCAACCCGGGGTAGTTTTGTATGCAATATTTTGTGCTCATTATTCTGCTCATTTTACAGAATAATAATTTTAAAAAATCGTCCGTGATATTTGTTGACGATGTGTGATTGAGGTATTTATCGTTCCAATTCTCTTCTGTTAGACTGATTCGCTCGGTGTCAGTACAATGTGACTGAGTGTGGTGTCCTTTCTGCGTATGGCATGATATTTCAGTGGGACAGCACTATAAAATCGCAGCATTCGATCTTCTCTGTTACAAGTAGGTACTCTTTCTATTGAAGGAAATCATCGTGTTTTTTAATTTTCATTTCATGCATATTTGGAATTTATGCAAATTGTCGCATGAAAAAGATTTTTTGCTGAAAGATCTTGGATTATAAGTAACATGTGCTCATTGAGTAACAACAAAGTTCAGAAATGTTTCTAAACATGTTTATATCCAAACATTGATGAATTTTGCACAATTATTGCACAACAAGAATATCAAGTGTATGAAGTTTTAGATCGACATTTGCTTATTTCAAGCTATTCAAACTCTTCGAAAGCTAAATACTAAAAACTTATAACGACGATTATTGTAGCGGTGGGTGGTTTAAAATCAGGTGTAATTCCACTTCTGAAGTAAAGACAGATGATTTGAAGAAAATACCCCACAGTCTGGCGAACACATATGGTTCAAGTTGATGACGAGGCCTATTATAATTATTTCATATACAGCCAGTGAGAATTCTACATCTGGTGTCATCAGGCCAGAATGGTAAGTGGGAGGCAATTACAAAGAACTTCAGGCACTTTGTGGTTCAACGGTCATTAAACGCAAGAAATTACACATGGAATACTCCTTTTAGAGTGAAGGTAAATTTCAAATTGACGCCATGACAATGTGCTATAGCATACCAGTACAGATTATCTTTCATATGTTCTAATTTTAATGTAACATTATCAATGAATATCATAGTACGTTATTTCAACCAACCCAGTTCACTGGTTTTTCGTGAGCATCCAATGGTATCATCCACAGCAGATTTACTTGACCCGTGGTCGCTGAGAGTCAATTTTCAATCATTTAGGCACTCAGGAACCTGCATATAGAACATTATATTCAGGGCAGATGAACGTCAAACTAACTTATCGTGGCGTTATAATTTACTAATTTTCTCGTACAATGTCATCACAAGTACGTCTCATTATTTCGAATTACCAAGTCGACACGCTAATCGACCTCTGTCGCACACAGTCTGAACTGGATTTTCGTAGGAACAGTTGTGCTTTGCGAAACAATAAGAAATGCAAGAAAAGCTTCGTAGCTTTAGGCTTGGATATGTGATATAAATCGACATACGGTTGTTCTTTCAAGGCCCAAGATATACGAAAAGCATAATCGTCTAGATTTTTACACTTGCTTTCTCACATGACTCATGTCAAATATAGTAAGATAGTCAGAGAAGTATGCACAGGTAACTTCTTACCTGTTGCGACCGGTAACATACACTTAATTCGATTGGTCATGCCCTCCACCCTCAACACTTCTTCCTCGGGAGCCATATTGATTATGGTCAAGTTCTATAATATCCATCTACTCCCATTTCTAATAAAAGTCACCCCAAACCAACCTTGAGGCCTTCTGCATTAAAATCCATTCATTCATTTCCAAAATATTGATATGTAAATATGTATAATTCAATACTGAGTATCAAACATGTATAAACAACGTATAATTACAAAATCACAGATAATCGTCAATCAATGTCGAATCAATTTAACTGACTTAAAATGACACACAAGAGAGACATTTCCATTTGACCTATTCTGTAATAAAGATCCAATCCAGACGTACGCATTTTGATTTTTGACGAGATATTTCTCTACCACAAGACCCTCAAAACATGAGTTTTGAGAAGGTGGGTGGTGCGGGCGGTGGTCTTAGGGTGAAGTGTCGAAATATGAGGTCTCCATACGTAACCCCATGCTTTATATAGAAAGACCGGTGGGTGGGTATGGGGTGGTTTTAGAGTGAAGTGTCGAAATATGGGACCTCTATACATGACCCCATGCTTTATATAAAAACACATATAAAGATCCCACATTTCGACACTTCACACTATAATCACCCCCACCCACCCTCCCAAAATTCAGGTTTTGAGTGTCTCTGATCTCTACCACTTAGGAAAATGTGGAAAGTTGTTTCGTGTATTTTATACAATTATGTCTGTTAATTCTTATGATATTTCTGCGCCCAAGTCTTGGTCAACTCCAAGTAAAAGTCGGGACGTTTTGGCATGTAATCTTGGTAAACCCTGTCTCCCGATACTTTGGGTACAGCTGGTTCTATCTGGGTCCCTTCGTGCCATTCGTTAAATGATGTTATCGTAATAATAGACGGAGACAAATCCACAGCTGCTTTCAATGATGCTTCGTAGTAGTTTCCCTTGTCCCTCTCTTTGGTATTCGCTCCGTTCCATGGTCTCACTTCCGTGTCCACATAGCCAGGTCCAACACTCGGTATGAACAGAAGGTTATTGGCCTGAGCGAAGGAGGCCAACTGTGGCCAGTTGGTCCAAGAAGAGCCATACGTGAAACGGTTGCTGGCGAAGTATGTGTAAAATCCATCAAATCCTCCAGCAACGATGTCTTTCTTATGCTTCAATTCTACCAAAAGCCCAATATAGATGGCATCGATGTCCGTGCCCCTGACGCTCTCTGGCACTCCTGGTTTGAGGATAGTTGACCAGTCATGCGCTGATCCCAAGTAAGAGTCGTAAATATAGAACAACGGTAACCATCGTCCTTTGACCTGGCGGCGGTAGAACGCTGGATGATCGCCATATCGTTGCAAAATGTATTTCACCTGAGTTTTTAGGCTCTGTGCGTCTCGATTCTTGTAGGGTTCAATGTGGAAATTTATCTGAAAATGTGAAGATGAAAAAATGTTTGATTTCCATTGTTGTTTGCTGGGACCATACAATTACAGCAGGAAGAAGTTCCAGGAATTTTCCAGGAGTCTTTAGTACAATAACTCGCAACAAGGATTAGCAAACTAACAAAGTTCAGGAACAAATTCCGGCACAGTAACCTGTGGTATCAAATGGCTGTTTCTCCCAGAAGACGAAAGTGAAGTTTTTCCAAGAGTTTACCTTTATTTTTAAGCATTCTCCAGGACTTCTCAGGTTAGCAATTAAATTTCAGGAGTTTTAAGGACTTTCCAGGAGGTGTATGAACCCAATTGCAGTAATATATAGGTTGTGCTTCTGTAACAGTCGTCGTCTTCACAGAAACTTAACATGAGAATTATAATGGCGAAGTCCCAATACCCTGTATTACCGCTGGTTTTCACGTCCCCGTGATTCCAGGCAACCGAGACTCAGGTCGGTTTTGGTAACTCACATTTGTATTATGCTTACTATATGGGGAAGTTTACGAATCGTCATCCCTCAAATATTATAACCATTATAACACGCAAAAATGTGTGCAAATTTAAGCATATTACGTTTATCTTCAAGTATGATTCTGTTATAAAGTATATTCGCCTAATTTCTTCCAGTGTAACCCCATCAGAAAAGAATTTCCGTCACTATAATCGAAAGACCTATTTAAAATCCACCAAGGTAAAGAACCAAATAATAGTAATATACACCTGCTACTTGACCAATGTCTCCGTGCCCACGAACATTTCTCCGTGCTCACGAACATATTTATAATATGCACAGGGATTTCCGAACCATGTACAAGAGGTGAAAACTATAAAGCTCTCGAAACAGAAAGCCATATTCTATTACCGGTATATTATGAGTGAGCCAAAGACTACAAAACTACATTGTCATGATATAGCCATGATAGTCTAAAGCCAGAATTCACAACTCACCTTAATCTGGTACATCTGGGCGATATCCAATAATACAGGGACAATGTTGTCAGTGGGTTCACCAGCTGAGTCTGCCAGATTGGGCGGATACCAAGAGAGGCTTAGCACACCTGATACAAAATAGCAAAATTGAATACAGACTAATGCTAACATTCATACAAGTTTATATATTCATGAAAAAAAAATCCATATGCTATGCCCATCTACCAAGGAGTGCATCAGACGTGGTAACCTGCTGCACCTACACTGTTTTATTGTCAGATAGATAAACAGAGCTTTACCTGGTCTGGTTGTAAACCATCCATTCGTACAGGTACATTAAAGTGTGAGAATTCAAAGTCGACGATGCAATATTGATAGAATGGAGAATGAATTCTGGATTAGGGTCAATGTAAAATCAATGGAGGAAGTAACAAGAATTGGGGACAATGTGGACAATGTGGACAATGAGCTCCGTTAGATCTCCTACATTGTTTAACGTGTTAAAGTTCATCATTCGAATAAATTTCGTTATTGGTGTGAGATTAGAAATAGCACAATAGTAGGAAATGAAATAAATATTTCACGTTTTTAAAAATCATTACAAACCCACGCCCGCCTGTCTGAGCTGTGCCATATGCTTTGTGATGACGGACCGATCCCGAGAGCTGTACGGCCCCAGAAGAGGGTAGAAGTTGGCACCAATGTCCTCGGGCGGAGAATGTTGACCGGATTTCCACTTTCTCATTTCATTTTTGTTCCAGTGAGGTAAGAATTGGTGATTCCAGTGTAAGTATTGGCCATCGAACTGTGGATTGGCATACCAGGTATAATAAAATGCATGTATATCATAGTTGGGGGGAATGAAATGTGATAAATCGACTTCCAGCGGCTTCGTTTTATCTTTCGCCTGCACTGTCAAGGGCGAGTCATTTGTGTCCTTCCTCACTGAATGTCTTGCTTCATTATCGCCATTCATGGGTTTCAGTTTATCCAGAAGTAGACCTTTTCGAGGTGGACTTTTCGCTGGTCTCTTTCTCGTTGTGGCTTCAGATCTAAAATAACCAAGGCCTACATTCCGATTTGCTATTTCCTTCGGAATCACGTCTGCGTCCTTGCCGCTGGTTCTCTGCATCAACACAATTCCGAGAATAATGCCGTATAATAAACAGAGGAGCAAGGCGAATAAAAGACATCTTCGAATACGCAATCTCATTCCGTCCTCACATGACTTTACCAACTATATCTGTCCAAGATTGTAGAGCACACATACCTGCAATGAAAATGAAAACACATACTGGTAATAAAGTAGAATTCTAATCTTCTACTCGCATGACCAACAATCCCGCATGGCATATTCGATTTTTCTTATTAGAATCGGATTTAAAACCTCTGCAATCGTCAAATCTCAGCATCGGTGGTAATTGCGTTACCACTCACTGCTGACGTCTCTTTGACACACCTCGTCAAACCCTCGACGCCTGCAACCCCCCTGGTTTGACTCTGGGTCAAACAGACGCCATTGGGGAGTGGTAACGCAACAACCACCTCTAAGTTGGTGCTAAACTGTGAACATCCAAATGTTATACTCCTAATAATTATAAAGTCGGTGAGTTATATGGTCATATGGTAGACCTGATAACAGATTTAGGCTAATGTTCGGGGGATTCCATGAGTGGTTCTTTATTCTTTTAGTTTATACAAGGCGTATATAAAAAGCTTCGAGCTACATATATAAACGAACCAGATGAACAGTGAAACAATGCTCAGCAGTCTATATCAGTTCCACATGTTTTGAAACATGAGAAATGCCGAGATCTTTGGACATTCCGGTTGCAATCTACAATGTGTAATCGACGAGAAAGAGTGGGATTTAGGTACATTTGAATGGATCTCAATTACACAACACACGATGGTAGACTTCATTATCGACATTAGGATGCAAATCCATGTGTGTGTGCCAAATAACGGTATCATAGAAGTTTAACACTGTATGGAATATAAATGCGAAATATTGTTCACAGGTGAATACCCAAATTTTTAAATGCCTTATCAACTCACCATGCTCCGTTCAGAACGTTTCAACTCTTAACATTGGAATTAGGTTAGAAAAGATGACCCGATACGATAAATGATCGGCCCTTTTCCACGTGTACATATTAAAAAAAAAATATATATATATCGTACCGAAGGTCACCAGATAGGAATATAGAATGCTTCAAAATGAAAGAAAATGATAACATGTTGCAAATCTTAGTTACTTTAGACACTGATTATTTATTATATAATGCATAAGTTTTAAAACAATAAAAGTCACACCTGACTACAGCAGAACATGTAGATTTGCATTATCTTGTTTTCATAAGATGGTTTTTCACAAAACAGAGTATTAAACAGTACAATGCCATGGGTAGAAGTTCTGTCATCTAACTTCTCTGTCTCTTGTCACCATATACATACCAGTTCACAGTTAAATTTTTGGAGCCATTACAATGATGACTGAGTGTTTTACTAGTTTTAGTTTATCTATTAGAGCTTTTCGGTCGCATCTTCCTTATGAGCGCTCATTTTCTAGCGGAAACGATCCCCTACTGGCAAGTTTGGGCAATAGCTATCAGTCGCCCTTGGCAAACTTGAATACCATTTGTGGGAGTTCAATCATGGAAATCTTCCTGGCTGCAGGGGAGAACTCGAATACAAGTGTCTAGTCCGTTATTCAATATTCAGCCGTCGTCCATTACATAGCATAGCCTCCCTAACACAAAAACGCCGATCAATGCCGTAACGCAAAAATGAGCCAGGAAAAGCCGGAAGAGGCCATGAAGAAGTTTGTGATGATAAAAAAAGCTTGCATGTTTTCCTACCACATCCACTTTACACCGCTCATACTAAGAATAACACTGTTCTGATTGGCTAGTCCGAAGAAGAGTGGAGCCAATGAGTGAGTGAGTTGGGAGGATCATGAGGAGTGGGGTTAAGCAAAACGAGGAGTGAGGTAGAATTGTGCAGGTTGGAGGCTGCTTCCTCATCGGCGTAGAGCTGCATCTGCGTTCCCATCTTGATATAGAAATGCATCAATAATAGCATCGATGTTTTCTCATTGGAGTAGGGCTGCACCGATCATGGCCTCGGTTCCAGCTTAGTGTACCAAATCGGTACGCCCTGGTCTGTGTAAACTGGTTGTGGTAGAAGCCTCAGGTTGGACCTTGGCTTGGAGTAAAGTTTCGCCCATAATGTCTTCGTCCCGTCGTCAGGTTCAAAGCATAAATTAGTCAACGTGGATGCCGGTGAAATGAGGCAGATGGTGTCATGTGGGCTATTATACAGGCTGGGTGACGTTCATCGATTTTCATCTTAATGATACACTCAAATGGTTGTCTCTTTTGAGTGATCGCTCTGGCATACTCCACTGCCATGCTCAGGGTTTTCAACATTAGCGATGTTCAGTCAATCTCCATATGGACCCGATTCTTGTCCAGCGATTCCATGTTGACCACAAAAGGTCGACATACTGTTGACGCCTGTTGATTTTCACAGTCTGGGTATTCATGTTTTATGGGTTATGCTGGCTGTGGTCAAACTCTGGCCTTCAACATCTCGCTTACATCGGCGTCCATGTTTCTTTTTGAAGATCCCGCCATTATATGGTGTTCAAAGCGTTGTGCTCATGCATATGATTCCCTCATATGGGTTTGGGTTAAACCATCATGGTTTGGTGACGACAAATAAATCAGACAAGTTCTAATGATGGGACACTAAGGTAAACAATTCGGCAATGTTCGAATTGTCCTTGGCCACACTCACCAGATATCCAGCACTACCAAGTTGGTCTGCTTGGGGTAAAAGTGATACACTTGGTCAAATATAGTGAGGAATGCCTGTGACAAAGTTCACATTCTTTAACCACATAGTCTTGTAGGTGGGCTGCCACTGATTGTAGCTCCAGATATAAGGGTTGTAGCTGATGGGTTCCTTCCTCTAAGAATCTGATCATCCATGACGTCTTCCCACAACCTGTAGGGCCGCTGACCATCATAGTATAGGGATGCTCTACTCCACTTAGTGGACCCATAGGGGGTGGTCAAATGGCTGTCTCTCTTGGCCGTTCATCAGGCGAATATGTCTGACCATATTATCGCGATGATAGAGTGTAATGTACATGTACTCTACATGGTTCCCACTCAGAGGGTGGATACATACCGACTCTGATGAATCACATATGACATATGATCAACCACTCACTCACTCACCCATTCGTACCTCACTCATTCACTCACTCAGCTCACTCACTCAGACCTCACTCGTACATCACTCACACATCACTAGCACATGATTCGTTCCAGGAGTCTCATTTGGTGATTGCCTGATGTTCCCCATTTCACAGAGCAGTCTACTTTCTGCTGCGCATGTGCAGTCCACCATGAATAGCCTGACCGCGATAAGTCCAGACCCACTGGTTCCACCATCTGATCGAGAGAACTCCATGTCACATTATTAGCTCCACATAAAAACTTTCCGGTGTTTTAAGATATGGCTGTAAGGTCCATCTTTCAACATTATTCTCATGCATCTGCAATCCGGATGACACATGACCGGAAATGAACTCGATGGTCAAAGGACAACCCAAGGTCCAAGGTTCAAAATCCACCTTCTCTTCCGCAAATCAGCCCACCAGAGGTTTTGCTCACTGGATGATTGCCAGTCCGGTGTCAACAGCGGGTTGCCACCATTGGTCCAGCTGAGGTCCATATTTTACTCCTCGACAACCACATGCTAGAATTAACCTTATGATGGACCGACAGTGGAAAATGGTTGGCCAGCCGGCAAACATCCGGTCCATACTCCATGTAAGAGAGCACGAGATTGGGCCATTAATTACCCCTCCTTGTAAGACGACAGTGTAAAAACGACACTTTGAAAGATATGTATATTATGTAGTTTGTCTCAATAGGGGCATTACCCCCTTCCATAAGACGACAGTGTTAAAACGACACATGTGAGGTACCAGGACTATTCTCCCAGGACGATTTTCCATAACGACACTGTAAAACGACACTTTCACTGAATCATCTAAGTACAGCCATGCTTAGAAATATTGTCAGGGCCATTCTTAGTTGTAAGATGAGAACGATAGTCTAACATGAAGCTGCGCTATCGAAACCCCTCGGCTCTGAACCCCAGCTATTATAATGTAAGGGTGTCTCTACCAATTGATTGGCTTGTGGGAAGAAATATTTACCCTGGTATTGTAAGTGTACTTTCTTTGAAAAAAAAAAAAAGTTTTCCTCCCCTTAAATTAATTTGTTTCTGGAATAAATTGAAAGAGCTGTATCGATGTCGCACCAAAACAACAGTACACATGGCTAGATAAATACAGTACATGTATACTAAATGGCACATGTATGTCATTTTCAAAACAGATTTGCAAGCATTCTTTGCATTGTCTAAGAAAATAAATCAATAAATCAGTCATCCAATCAATAAATATATGTGATACTATACTAACATGATATAGAAATAATATGCAAACTTAACACAGGAATTAGTGGATTTTGTTAGACAAGGGGCATACTTTCTGACACGACTCATTTTTGATAGGCATCTAGTGTCATTTTCAAAACAGATTTGCAGGCATTCTTCGCATTGTGTAAGAGAATAAATCAATAAATCAGTCATCCAATCAATAAATAAATGTGATAGTATACAAACATGATATAGAAATTATATGCAAACTTAACAAGAATTAGTGGATTTTATTAGACAAGGGGCATAACTCTGCAAAATACTTTCTGACACGACTCATTTTCGATAGGCATCTAGTTCAGGTCAAGAGAAACAACTGTATCACGTTAGGATGTTGTATATGGAACGGTTCTGAAATTATCACAATAAATCATAAATGGAATTTTATTTGTAAAAAGGGGCATAACTCTGCAAAATATTGTCCGAGATGACTCATTTTCGATAGGCTTCTGATTTACGTGAAGATAAATAGATGTAACAAGTTTGGTTGCCATGCATGAAACGGTTCTGTAGATATCGCGGTAACGGATTTTATTAGACAAGGGACATAACTCTGCAAAATACTTTCTGACACGACTCATTTTCGATAGGCATCTAGTTCAGGTCAAGAGAAACAACTGTATCACGTTAGGATGTTGTATATGGAACAGTTATGAAATTATCACAAAAACAAATCATAAATGGATTTTTATTTGTAAAAAGGGGCATAACTCTGCAAAATATTGTCCGAGATGACTCATTTTCGATAGGCTTCTGATTTACGTGAAGATAAATAGATGTAACAAGTTTGGTTGCCATGCATGAAACGGTTCTTTAGATATCGCGGTAACGGACGGACGGACGTACGTACGGACGTACGGACAGCCGTACATGATGACGACAATACCCCTAGGCCAAAGTTGGCCGAGGGGTAAAAACGACACTTTGAAAGCGATGTATATTTTTTAAAGCGGCAGTCTAAAAGCGACACATCATCAGATATGTTTATTTCATAAAGCGAGTCTGTAAACGACACTTCATCGGATATGTATATTTCATAAAGCGACAGTCTAAAAGCGACATTATTTCTCTATACTTTCCATGATGGCACAGTGTATGAACACTCACCTTGAAAGACGACAGTGTAAAAACGACACTTTGAAAGATATGTATATTATGTAGTTTCTCTCGACAGGGGCATTACCCCCTTCCATAAGACGACAGTGTTAAAACGACACATGTGAGGTACCAGGACTATTATCCTCCCAGGACGATTTTCTATAACGACACTGTAAAACGACACTTTCATTGAATCATCTAAGAACAGCCATGCTTAGAGATATTGTCAGGGCCATTCTTACTTGTAAGATGACAGTCTAAAAACGACACATTTTTTACACAGTAAAACTGACCTTACTGACATAT
Organism: Hanleya hanleyi; assembly: GCA_036873755.1. Lineage (NCBI taxonomy): Eukaryota > Metazoa > Mollusca > Polyplacophora > Lepidopleurida > Hanleyidae > Hanleya > Hanleya hanleyi. The sequence goes on from JAVTVY010025688.1 coordinate 104,997, forward strand.
GCGTTCGTGTGCAAACACGGATTAACAAGTGAAGAAATTAAAACAATAGCACAGTTCATTTCCCGCCTAATCACCCACGCCAGCACTCAATCACAATAGATCTCCACTTCTTTACTTAGCTAGCTACTGTAAAGATCGTGTGTAAAGCTCCAGCGTATTACGGAAGGATTTTACGTTTACAACGAGTGATAACATCATCTACAAGTCTACAAAGCACGAAAGATCAAGTTGGGAAGTATTCTTGAGTATATCTACGATATAAATAATGGCCTCTATGTTCTGTTCCGTCTGTGGGAAGTCTAAATCAACGACCGACTTACATTCAGTTTGTCTTGCGTGTCGAGGCAATATTGCTTGTGATTGTACCCATAGATGTCAGGAGTGTCAACAATGGCCCGATGACTTATTTGAAGGTTTACTGACCGGGTCTCGTGCAGGTTCCCTTCCCCCTGGTTTAGTGTCAGAGGCTAATATTATGACTCCGCCCTCCCATTTTATCGTAAATGAGACGGCGAAGAAGCCTGCATCGATTGGCAGTCCTTGGACGGGCCCCTTTACGTTCTTTATTAGATAAAGGTACTTCGCCAAGCACTAGTACTAATGTTTCTGATTTATCCACAGGTAAAAAGAAGAAACAGGTAAAGGTATTGGGTTCCGTTCTAGACGAAGGTACGGGAGAGTCAGCCGAGGTCACAGTGGAACTAGATCTACCCGGAAGTGTGTCCCCCATGGAAACCGAGACGCAATCCGAAATGAGGACCACTATTACTCCATATGTAAGGAGTGGTGACGTCGTATGTACGCCCGTATGTGCTGTTGGGAATGATATCGCTAATGGGACTCCCGCTGGGAATATCCCGATATCGTATAATTCCCAGGTGTTGTTTGTTGGTCGGGGACCAACTTCTTCACTCCCTGTTGCTCCAGGGGCAGCTTTAGGCTTGGTAAGTAGTGCTGCAACAAATTCTGGTTTAGCACCAGAAATTGTTGATTTCAGCACAGCAGGCAGAACCTCTGGTGGATATAGAGACAATATATCCATGGTCCTACCAGGAGTTAACTCCACGACCTTGCGTAATACCCCAGATACGGGCGTTCTCACACAAGGCCGGGTAGGATTAAGCCTCCCGCAATTGAATACCTTAGGGTTGACAAGCGCCGGGGGTCGAGGTTATTGTTCTGCAGGAACAATACCAGTTTCACACTTAGCGTCCCAGGGCGTTAATAGAAACACAATGGCATTGTTCCAGTCACAACAGGTTATGACAGAGAATGGTTCTGAGTCGGGTGTCATAAACCCACATAAGGCTCATTATCCACTTCCTGTCAGCCATTTCCGGTTACCTACGGGTTCCGGTATGGTTAACTCTGGGGTTCCGGTTAGGACTTTTCGTCCTTCCGGTCCCACTATAAGGAGACCTGTTGTGACAAATCCCGGTGGGTGGAGACTTCCGGTTCGTCCGGAAATGCAATGGGGTAGACCTATTGCATCCCCTTATAGGCGGGTCTCCAATAGTCCACAAATCAATACGGGAGTTCCGGTTCATGATGGTTCTTTGTCTGCTGTTATCCTGCAAAGGATGGAACAACAGGCAGCTGAGCTAGATCAGTTCCGGCAACTTTTGACTTCCGCTTCCGGTACTGTTCAGGTTCCATCTCCGGTTCCGACGCAGCTTCCGGTAGCATCGTCTGACCCGATTGATTTGTCTACCAACCCATCGATGAGACGTCAGGGGGTCGCACAACGTCAATCCACTGAGGATAATGACAGTGATCATGATCCGGAGAGACGTTCATATTCAGAGGTACTTGAAGCTCTCTATGAGTTGTACCCTAATATGTCACGACCCCCACCGCCGACGTCCTCTCGCCTACATACTATGGCAGAGGCTCCGTCGACAATTACCAAGCAGACGTCGTCACTTCCTGCGTCAGATGCCATTCATGGATTATGTTCCGTTCTTGATACGGTTTTAGCTCAACCTAAAACAATGCAGGAACATGTTACAAGAACGGGAAAAACGTGCACTTTTTAGACCGGCTTCCGCTTCGGCACCACTTCCTGTGGAGAAGCCTACGTCTAGAGCGTACGGTATCCATGATTCGGCATATGACTTTAAGGCCGCGGAACCGGAACCTGATCTTGCCGACATATGTAAAGGCAATAAGGTCCCTTCCAAGGTCACGATCCCGTTAACTGATAGGCAATCTTCTATTATTGAAGAAGCTGCGCGACAGGGGGTAGCCATAGCCTCACACATGGACTGGTTTTTAACAGCCATTTCCACTGTGTTGAGCAGGTTGTCGCGTTCACAGTTAGCAACCAGTAGTAGCCCTGAGTTACAATTACTGGCGGATCTTCAGAACGTGGCTGCTAAAGCTAATGCTGATGCAATGGCTTTATCCGCGTTCAATGCTGCGATGGTTGTCCATTTAAGACGGCAGGCTTACCTACCATCAGTGGTCAACTATGCTCCAGATATAGTCATTCGTACATTGAAGGAGCAATCGCCAGCATCTTCGCTGTTGTTTAATGGCATTATTCCGTCTCTAAGAGATACGGTGGAGAAGGCTAAGCCTAATCCTCCCCCTAGAGCGGGTGGTGCGGGGACAGGGAAACGTGTTTCTAACGAAACTTCCGGTCCCCCAGCCAAGCAACCTAGACCGACTACTTCCGCTTCCGGTCCAAAAGGGAAGTCACAAGCGGCGGGTCGCATGCCACAACAGCAAGGTCAGACCAATCCCAACTATAAAGGGAAAGGGAAAGGTCGTGGCAAAAAGCAGCAGGGCCGGTGACGATTCGGGCCATGTCAATCTCATGACATGGCGGGACCACGAATTGCCTCAACTTCCGGTCCCGCCGAAATCCAGTCTCCCGGTCGGGGGACGACTTCAAGGATTTTGGCGGAATTGGCAAACATTAGGGATGGATCCGTGGGTAATCCGTACTCTTCGATACGGTTATCCCCTAGAATTTTCAATGGATCCACCCCTTACTGCTGCTCCAATGCCTTCCCGTATACCTATACGGAAGGCACATCTTCTGGTAACACAGGCCTCTGTGGACAAGCTTATCCAGAAGCATGCTGTAATAGAACTTCCGGTCAACGACCGGTCCCCCGGGTTCTATTCACCGGTTTTCCTTGTGCCAAAGAAGGATACACCGGAAATGCGCATGATTATAAATCTGCGCAGGCTGAACAAGGACTTCCTGATGAAACCCCCTCACTTTCGGATGGAGTCCTTCCGGTCCATCAAGACCGCTCTGGTTCAAGGGGAATGGTTAACTTCCCTGGATCTTCGGGACGCTTACTTGCATATCCCGATTCATCCAAGTTACCGAAAGTACCTGAGATTTATGGTCGGCGCTCGCCGTTTCCAATTCCAGGTCCTGCCTTTCGGTCTAGCCAGTTCCCCTTGGGTTTTTACCAGGGTATTTCAGCCAGTGGCGGCATATCTGCACAGTCGAAGGATCAAATATCATTTTTACCTAGACGATTCTATTATCAGGAATATGTGCAGACAACAACTCTGATGCGATACAACATTTGTATGGCACATCCTCGAACTACTGGGTTATCTCCCTCATGAGGAAAAATCGGAGATAACGCCGTCACAACAGCGAAACTTCCTAGGCGTGGCGTACAACACCAAATTGGTCATTGCTCGGCCACCGGAAGTTCGTTGGCGCAAGATATGTCACGACATACCTTTGTTCATCAGACATTCTTGCCGTACTGCCATCCAGTTTGCATCAGTAATCGGTCTACTGACATCCACTCAGGATGTCACTCCTCGAGGCCGATTACAGTTACGGCCACTAATGATTTATTTAAATCAGCATTGGCCACACAGGCACAGGAATCCCAAAATTCCTGTCACAGAGGAAGTCAGACATCACCTATCATGGTGGCTGGACCCTCTCAACGTGCCTGGTGTAACACTACTTCCGTTTCAAGCTACTCATCTTGAATGCTTCGATGCAAGGATGGGGGGCACACCTCGGATCCAAGTCGATATCAAGCTTTTGGACTCCGCAGGAGAGGTTATTCCATATCAATGTTCTGGAGTTCATTGCCGTCAATCGGGCAATACTCACATTGATACTCGACCTCAAAGGTCAGTCGGTTCTGGTAGCTACGGACAACACAACTGTCTTAGCCTACATCAACAAGATGGGGGGAACTCGGTCAACCAAGCTTCTGAAGCAGACCGAGATTCTGTACCATCTGTGCTGGCAGAACAATATCGAACTTTGTGCCAGACACATACCAGGACATCTGAATGTTCTAGCCGACGCACTGTCGAGAAAACATCAGATTATACCGACGGAGTGGCAGCTTCACACAGACATTCTGCGTCAAATCTTTCAGATTTGGGAACAACCACAGATAGATCTGTTTGCTACTCACCTGAATCATCAAATCCCTCTGTATATGTCACCTGTACTGGACCCACAAGCAGTGGGAGTCGATGCACTGTCACAGGATTGGTCGGGTCTAATAGCCTATGCTTATCCTCCCCCGTCAATCCTGCCACTAGTTCTGCAAAAGATACGCGCGCATCCGTGCGTCGTTTATCTAATTGTTCCTTGGTGGCCAGCTCGTCCGTGGTTTCCCGACCTTCTGGAATTACTGGTAGACGTTCCAAGACGTCTACCTCTTTGGAAAAAACTATTTCGTCAACCGAAGTCAGCAATTTTCCACCACAAACCTCAGGCATTCCATCTGCACGCCTGCAAGTGCTCAGGGATCAGCTCTCTGAGGTTGGGTTTTCTAGGGAAGCTTCGCGAAGAATGGTCGCTTCCACTCGATCCTCCACATCCGCTTGCTATCAAGGGAAGTGGAGGGTCTTCCATGTGTGGTGTTCTGGAAGAAACATTGATGCCCGTTCTGCCTCTGTTCAGCAGATAGCAGATTTCTTGTTATACCTGTTTCTGGACAGGGGTCTTGCACCATCAACAGTGGATGGTTACAGATCGGCTTTATCTAGGATTATTAACCTTTCTACGGGCGTTAATCCTGCTTCTGATCCTAATCTAACATCTCTGGTTAGATCTTTTAGGATTGATAGACTTGTTCTGTACCAAAACTTCCTAAATGGGATTTAGCATTAGTTCTACGGAGTTTATCAGAACATCCGTTCGAACCCATAACTACGGCCTATCTGAAATTCCTATCTTACAAAACATTGTTTTTGTTAGCCTTGGCTTCAGCGCCTCGCGTGTCAGAACTACACGCTCTGGATGCTAGGGAAATTAGGCATGATTCTCGATGGACTTATGTGGTCCTTGCTACCATTCCTGAATTTGTGGCCAAGAACCAATCTCTGTACGACAGCTCTTCTAGAGATTTTAGGGTTCCAGCTTTAGCTGATTTCCTTTCCTCTGGTTTAGAATCGGACAATCTTATGTGTCCGGTTCATGCCCTTACTGTATATATTAGTCGCACTAAAGTACTACGTGCTGGGCGAAGGCGATTATTTATACCATTTTGTCCCCGGAGCCAACAAGAGATATCAAAAAACACTATCTCTTCTTGGCTCTCCAAAACTATTAGGTTAGCCTACGATGGAGTGTCATCGATGCAGGCTGCGTTGTGTAATGTCTCTGCACATGAGATCAGGGCGCTTGGGGCATCCTGGCCTCTATGGACCAACAGGTCTGTAACCGACATTATGAGGGCCTGTTACTGGAGATCCCACACAACCTTCGCATCATACTACTTGAGGGACATGACACTCATCAAGGACGACCTGTATTCCTTGGCACCACTGGTGACAGCACAACAGATCACCGGGGTCGGGTCGGCACACAGACACTAGAAACCTGTGTGTTTTTATCGGTTTTTAATGGTAAGAACACGTTTCCTCTTTCAAAAAAAAGGGGGGGGGACGTGTATATAACTTTCATTAGGTCAGCACCGATTAGCCTGGGAGGACTGGGCTTACTATAGGGACAGTGTTTAAGATACCGTTATATGACCCTGTCACTATTGAGTCTTTATGGAAGTCCATTCTTATTTAAGTTTATGGGCAGCATGATCCGTCTAATCCTCGCGCCATTAGTCGCTGTCACTTTGACTTCCCTCCGTCCTGCTATGGGATTCTCGCATATGTCAGTAAGGTCAGTTTTACTGTGTAAAAAATATAAAAAAATTTACATGTAATTTTTACATTTTTAAACTAAAACTTACCTTACTGACAGAGTAATGGTCCCACCCGACCTCCCCGCTTGGGATCTTTACATCTAGGCGTAAGAAGTGGAGATCTATTGTGATTGAGTGCTGGTGATTAGGCGGGAAATGAACTGTGCTATTGTTTTAATTTCTTCACTTGTTAATCCGTGTTTGCACACGAACGCATATGTCAGTAAGGTAAGTTTTAGTTTAAAAATGTAAAAATTACATGTAAATTTTTTATTTTTGTGCTGGTGATTACGGTAATCTGTCTAACAATTCGCACATATTAAAAACACTTTAGAAGCCAATTCCAAAAATATTCTTTGAATAATCAGCTCTGATTGCACAAAACTGTTCACAATTGGGCTACTGTACAAAACTGTTCACAATTGGGCTACTGTACAAAACTGTTCACAATTGGGCTACTGTACAAAGATGTTGGCAAAATAAAATGTCCATCAGTCTAATTTTTTAATTCAATTGAATAAATAGCTGGTCTAAAAGTGTTTGAATTATTATAGAGATTACAGTAATATGTTACAGTTCTGTGTATTTTCAAAATTCTGGAAACACGCCTGTGAAACATTAAAACTATAATATGAGGTGTGAATTATTGTTCTTTATTTTGGAAAAGTATGTACTGGTTAATCATAGGAAATTCTCAGGGATGAAAAGTTTCAGGTTTTTGTCTGATTTCAGATTTTTTTCCTGCAAGTTTTATTTCTAACTTTCTTCTGACTTTGGCCTGAAAGTAATAAAAATGACAATTTTTATGAGGGGTGGGGGGGGAGGCATTTTCAGCTGTTTTGAGATATTTTTTTCCTGCTGCACTCTCATCCCTGAATTCTGGCTCCGGCAATGATAGACGAATGAAACTTCTGTTTGATTGTGGTTGTAAACAGTTTAACAATAACTACCTCATTCTTTTAAATGGATTTGAATAAAGTCTTGTTTAATAACTTTTGATCTAACTCCAACATGCTCAGGCAACATGACATAGTGTACCTTTTCTTATGTGTCATATTTTCCAGTGAAAGTAACCATAGTTATTTGTATGTACATTGTCACCTATTGCAGAGTTTTCTTGGTTCTGTATATTCTGGATTTAGCATTCAGCAAAAACAAACTGTTTTTCCATTCAATGTATATATAGGCAGTTATCTCTAACCTAGGCTATTATAATATATTGTGTCCTCTTCATTGCCCAGGTGACTGCTCACATCAGCTGCTGTAAGGCTCCTATTCCTGAAGATCTGCCGGTTCTGTGGGAGCAAAATGTAGGATCTCTCATGGATATACTCAAACTCTCTCAGCAAGGTTCGTAACAATCTATTTGATGTGATAATTTGGCATGTGTTTACATGGTGAGGAGTGGCTGTAGGGTGCCACTGTATTTTACAGATGAACAGTGATGATGTTGTTATTCCATGCGATCTAAAAGAGGTGACATCATTGGTTGCATCCTTTGGTCTTTGCAGTAACTTAACTTTACTTCCACTCAACCGGGGTGTCATTTTTATTCTTTCGAGATCTACCTAATTGAAGCTTTGGTTTAGCATTGTAAAAGCACAGTTAAAGATGTAATCAGCCTCAAATCTTGGCTGAAATCGATTTCTCTCAACCTCCGCAGGTATGTTACGACCGGTACAAAATAAAACAAATTTGATCACAAAAAACTAAACTTGTTTCTACCATTCACGAGAAAACAGGAGGAATTGGCCTTTAAAAATAAATGGCATTTTCCACAGCCATGTCAACAAGCATATACACCTGTGGTGCATTCTACCAACATATGCTATGCGACTTCATCGAACCGTAGGCATGAGTCATGACATTATCCCATGGCTGCAGCTGTTCAGCAGTCAGATTCCTGAGCATTGCTACATCACTCACACATCACCTCTCCGTGTACAACACATACTCAATGGCGAAACAGAAAACCCATCGAAGTGGGTGGAGTTCCAAATTTCTGTGACAAGATATTCTTACATTCGTCAAATATGATGATCCCACAAGCATCAAATATAATACAGATGATGCTTTAGCAAACTTCGCTGCTGAAAAATGCACAGCGAAGAGTTAACAAAATCCATCAATTTTGAGGCGGATTACATCTTTAACAGTTTAATCCCAAACAAGTTTAGGGTATGTCTCAAAGATTCATTCCCCGTTAGACACCCGGCCGTGTTCGAAACAAATTAGCAGTAATCTTTTGTATTTGTACAAAACAGGAGCAGCTGGTAGTGTCACTGACCTGTCTGGTCAGATCATTCCTGGTGCAGAGGTCAAAGTTCAAGGTCATGAGAGGCCCATACCTCTGTCAAACACTGGTCACTTCTACGTACTTCTACCCAAGGGCAATCATAAGATTGTAGGCAGTGCTCCAGGTAAGTGACCAATACTGTATGGTACCTCTATTATCTGCTTGTGTGTTAGGGGTTAAATAGAAATAATATAATAAATAGGACCTTCAAATAATTGTTTCCTCATCTTCACGGAGTAAGAGACACAATATTGCACTATCACCCTGTTGGACCACAAGCAAGGTTACTTGACAAACATGTCACTTTTCAGGGTTGTGACGTTGTGCAACAGGTGGATATGATGACAGCATATTTACACTCCAGCATAATATAATTAGTTCTCGAGCTCCCTTTCATATGTAATAAAACTGTTCAAAGATTAGGTTTATGACCTAAATGATCCATTTCCTTTTACATGATTATGGTACGTTTATCAAAATTCAATTCAGTTCTATTTATTCATTATCAGGTTATCAGACCGTGACTCTGAAGGGAGAAGTGCGTGAAGGTCAAAGGTCACATGTGAACGTACAGCTGCACAGTGAAGTTCAGTCCCTGACCTACCATAGTTATAACCAGCTGGTGTCTGATCTCAACAACATCACTGAGTCATATCCTAAAGTTACCAAGCTTGTCAGGTATGAACAGGTCTGCTTTGTAGATCCATTTGTGCAGCAGTTTCTCATCTACAAACACAAGTTGACCGCTCCATTCACATTTCGAATAGCTTTCATATATCGGCCCACTGGCTCTGTTCAAAGGAATTTATAAATAGACCCGAAACGTAAGTGGCCTCGATTTCATTTGCATTTTGAATGTGCTGTACCCAACACGTCACCCAAAACAAAGTCCTTAATAGCTGTATTCTGATTGGTTCATCTCTGATTTGTAGATGAAATTTACACCTCCGATTTGAATGCTTTCAATGGTCTGTTATATCAAGACTAATTTGAAGTGTTACCGGAGAAGTCAACTTGTATGTGAAGATGCAGTTCCTGGGCATATAATGCTAACTGCTGTACTATTCAAAGAATAGTACAGTCCGATTTTCTGAGTTTTCTCAGCAAGTACTTTTATATTCTGTTAACACAAACCAAGTCTGTGATCTGGAATATTCTAATAGTTTTGAATTTTTCAACCAATGTATTCTAACAGCTTTTACGGAATTAAATTCATAATGAGAGAAAAAACGAGATCCCCTCATCAATGTTCAGTAATTATTAATTCCACTGATGGGTGGTGTTTGCATATAGTCAGCAGATCAAGCCATTGGGAAATCTGAGTGGATCTGATGATGATGGCTTTACATTATTGTCCAATAATTCAATCACTAGACTATTAACATTCAATCAACCTCAGAGTTTGTCTCTAATCATGAGGAGTCACTATAATAGATTTGATCGCCTGCTAAATGTGGGAGATAATAAACAAGGAGAAGAAAGGTGTAGTTAATCATTTTCTTTCATGCCGATTGGAGCTTCAGTGTGCAGTTGATAGATCCAATACTGTTTCCGATCTTGGCAGCATTTGGTGCTGATATCTGTGTCTGAATCGGATGTTTATGATTACTCAATGATAAACTGATGTATCTGATAGCAGGATTTTGGCTGTATTTACGCTTGTCATGTTTTATTGTTCACATATATTAGAGTCAAACCAGCCAACAACTGGCCAATTTGATCTTCCGCCAGGCAAAAATATACAACCAGTATATATAGTACTCTTTTGACCACAATCTGCAGCCTCTGATCAAATAATAGATCGAAACCGGTCCGGCTTTTTCAGACATCCATCTGGTCTAGCCTATGTGCCATGAGAGAATTGATTTTATACCTCTTTCCTACTCCTAAATCTGGGAGAAACTACCTGTACCCAGGTACTCTTTTCTCAATGTAATGCTCCTCCATGCACACATAGTGATTTCACCAATAGCGACATTTGTCAAGTAATACCAGCATAATGTATTTGAACTGACACTAACTGAAAATTAATGGTTTTCTTTCTAGTATTGGTAAATCGGTTGCTGGGAGAGAGCTGTATGTTGTGGAGGTTAGTAACCATGTAGCCACGGGTAACCAGATTGACCGACCAGAGGTACTGTTTTTGGCCGGTATCCATGGTAACGAGGCTGTGGGGAGAGAACTCCTGCTGCAACTGCTGAAACACTTCTGTGAGGACTCTGAAGACTACACGATATCACAAGTAAGTGTTCAGTCTTATTTTCAGTTTCAGTTGAATGAAGTTTCCATATTTAATAATGCTATTATCCCATGTACGCAGAAGAAACCATTAAGGAATGGAGAAACCTATTGATCATGTTGATCATGTTGATGAAGGGCTCTTGCTATTTGCAGGGCAGTTTGACAGAAACAGGTTGCACAGTGTTCACAGGACCAGTGCCTGTCGATGGTGTGCCAGCTTCTCTCTCTCTCGGCTCGGACATGACAATCTGCTCTATGGTTGTCATTCGATAGTTCAGAACACCGTAGAATATAGAATGACTAGAATGTGGAATGCAGCAATAAGAGTCCCTGTTGAGATCACACAGTTGTCCAAAGATGTAACAAACATATCTTTGCGGATTGATGATCTTTCTATGCCTCGTTCCGCAACATTTTCCATTCTGACTTTATCCCTGCTTCTACAAGCTTTTGTTCAGCTGAAAGATAGGAGGAGATATTGTACAAAGTATTATGATTTGGATTCACTGTACACTTGATGTCTGTAGGAGTAGCCAATTACCAGCAGAAGCTATGCCTGTAGGCAAGGTTGAGACAAGTTTTAGCACAAGTACCAGTACCGGTAGTGATTCTGACTGTAACTGATTGGTGAGTGGTGGGCCCTCGGTGACCGAGTGGTCTAAGGCGCTAAGGCACAGATTCGAGTCCAGCTGGTCCTGGTGTGGAAGTTTGTCAGTTACTTGTCAATGGGCGGCGATTCTCTCCGGGTACTGAAACTGAAACTGAAATGTTGTTCTTGATACTTGCTGAGTGAGCTGATATTGAGAGTTCTAGATTATTATAGGTGTACTTTTCCCAAAACCTGCTTTTTGGATGAAAAATGAAGGAACACTATGAACATGATGAAGCTGAAATATTAGCAAAATTATAATCATGGAGGTGAATTTCTGCCTACAAGACCACATTATAGTTTGGTTAATGTTGTTTTCATGATTATATTCGTAGATTCTGAGTTCGCTGAGGATCTTCATCCTGCCAGTACTGAACCCAGACGGTGCCGAGTTGGCCACCAATGGTCAGTGTGACAGCAGAAATGGAGAACTTAACAACAACCATGTCGACTTGGACACCAACTTCTGCAGTAAGTGTTCCATTGATTGTTCTACATTATATGTCATTGCTTTGAACAATTCTCACTTTTACCAGCTTATAGATACTCTGCAAACAGTGGATATTATGCTTCGGGACTTCACTGGCATGACTGGGCTGTTGACCCCTGCAAATGTTTGATTGGCTTCATTGACTACTTAAGGCAGACTATAGTTACCCCTCTCCTCCGCATATCCCTGTGAATGTGATTGGTTATTTTCTTAGCCATAATTTCAGCTCACAGCTGCATTTCCGTAAGCCTTCAATCTCTTTCACAGTGACAGTGACAGGGTAGTTTAGAGTGAGTGAGTGAGTGAGTGAGTGAGTAGGGTTTAACGTCGCTTTCAACATTTTTTCAGCTATATCACGATGGGGAGGGGGAGGGGCAGGGGTACCTACTTGTAACAGAGCAGATCTAATGCTGCCATTTTATAGTGCTGTCCCACTGAAATATCATGCCGTGGGTAGTTTAGAGGGCATGGCATACTTGTACCCAGTCTGTTCTAATCTGTGTGATTCAGATCATCTTACAATTTTCCCAAACTGTTTTGCTATCTAAAGATAACTACCCGTACATATTTTTGCAACAATGGATAGACTTAATAGTTTAGTAGCTGCTGTATTGTACAACATTGTACTGT